>JALIZH010011788.1:0-129467 GCA_030522465.1 Rhipicephalus appendiculatus
TGCACTGACACCAACATCCGCCTTCGCTGCCATCCGCCCGATGCCAACAGACTGGACGCAGCGCCGCTCCGCGGCCTCCGTTTTCTGCGCACGAAGCCCCCCATAGAATTGCGGCGAAGCTTCATGACCAGTAAAAGTATTGAAGGACTCCGGTATAGCCCTGCTTTTGGGAAGCACGTAGTAACGGTGACAAGCCGTGAACCTACAGTATAATCGACGTTTCGGGTTCTTATTGTTATACATTACTTCTTTTACACGGCTATTCTATGACGAATCACAGAACTTTCATTTTACAATAATGGTGACAAATACAGTTCGCCTAAATTTTTCAGACGAAAGTCACAATTTCAACATAGCATACTGCGGCAGTGGAAGGTAGTAATGTTTCAGAACCCGTCAAGTATGCGAGTAACTACTCGCATTTTTTAGAACGCAATAAGGCATCAGAATACTTAGGTCACGTGGGTTTCGGCGCTCAATTAAAAAAACTAAGCTCACCGGCCGACGTTGTAAACAAACCTGGCAGGGTCCACTCACAATATTGACTTCGCTTATCCGGAAAATCCACTTCGAGAAATCCAACTATTGTGTGCCCTTCCCCTGCCCCCCTTTTCGTTAAAAACCTTCATGTCCCCCTCCCAAAACTCTCCTTACGCAGCTCAAAAAATTCAGCCGTCTTTCAAAACCGAACTGTACCACTCTCAAGATTGAGTTAGCCAACTCCCAAGATTATCTTCACGAAATTAAAGGTATTGACTTAATCTGCGAACAAAACCAAATTAGCCTGCTTGCAAATTCGATGTAGCCCGCGCAGAGTTTCACATTGCGCTGTGTGACGGTTGAGTTGGCCTACTAATAATATCGATCAGGCCCACTACCAAAATTGACTTGGAAACCCTCATAATTTGTTTGGCTCACCCCCAAGATTGCCCATGCCCTATGCAAAAATTGGTTTCACCCAGGTTGAAAACCCAACCTTGCCCACTCCCAAAACTGGCTTTGCCTTCTCCCAAAATAGGAGCGCCATGTCCTCAACAATGACTTCTCTCAGTGGAGCACATCACCAAGTGGTCATGTAAAGTGACATAGTCACGTAGCCAAGTAAGAAACTTCAGATACGAGGTCACATGCCCAAGTGATGCCAGGAAAGAACGTCCACATCAGCCTCATTGGTCAGGCCTTTCTGCTACGTGTCATTTAGTGTTACGCTCGGCTTTCTCTTTCAGTGCATGTAAAGACACTTAGGTGCCTCAGTAACCTTTATTTATTGAAGTAAAGAAATTGTAAAGTGCACTTCAGGATTTTTTCACAATCATGAAATCCGCCAATGAGTGTATTCGTCTCCCTCCGGCGCAGCTTACAGGAGTCTTCCCTACATATCGTCAGCAACTGACGACTGTTCAAAAAAAAATTGAAGGACACTTTCTACATTCTAAAGTGTGTTCGGCGAAAGCGTGTGGCCGTTCCACTGACTATGCCATGTCTTTTTTTTTCTTTTACACTCTCAGTGGGATAACACACAAAGCGAACGTGTGCGTGTTTTCTTTTTTTAATTTTTTACCGCGAGTCGCAGCGAGACGCGGAACCAATCTTCCTCCGTTCGCATGCGTTAGTATTTTCTCGCGCTTTGTGCATCGTGCAAACGCCATAGCGTTCCAGCGCTTAAATTGACGGGCCCTTTGTAAATTCGAAGGTGTATTCCGTGAACGCATGTGTCCATTGAGACGGCGTCGGTCAGAATGATTGCAAACGCTGGGCACAGCGAAGCTACGCAAGCAAAGAGCGAGCGCTGTAGAGTCCGACGCGACCGGCGTCCGTTTGCGCATCTCTACACCTGGCTCCGTGCCAGAGCTCGGATGGACGGGACGGACGGACGGACAGACAGACAGACAGACAGACAGACAGACAGACAGACAGACAGACGGACGGACGGAAGGACGGACGGACGGACAGACAGACAGACGGACGGACGGACGGACGGACGGACAGACGGATGGACGGACGGACGGACAGACGGATGGACGGACGGACGGACGGACACCGGACGGACAGACGGACACCGGACGGACGGACAGACGGACGGACACCGGACCGACGGACGGACACCGGACGGACGGACACTGGACGGACGGACGAACGGACAGACGGACGGACGGACGGACGGACACCAGACGGACGGACTTACACCGGACGGACACTGGACGGACAGACGGACGGACGGACACCGGACGGACGTGGGCATGAGACATTAAAGGCTTTCGCCTTAATATTTGATGCAATTTCAAAGGTCAAGTCCATGTGGGAGCCATTTTAAAACTAGAAGACGACCAGCGTGCGGGAATGTACGTCAGCACCCAGGACATACAATTGTAACCCAGGGTCATTTTTTAGATGTGAAGCATCTTATGGCGAAGCTTAATCCGGTGGTGGTGGTGTGCCGCGTGCCCACCCTTACTGCGCATGCGCAAACCCTTTAAAAAAATAAAAAACCTCCTCTCCCCTCTCTCTCCTCTAGGCATCCCTCCCAGCGGCAATCACACCCTCACTGCGCATGCGCCTCCCCCTCCTCTCTCCCCTCTTACACTCCCCCCATCTCTCCTCTAGGCATCCCCTGCCCGCGGCGTCTACGCTCCCACTGCGCATGCGCGTCCCCCCCTCTCTCTCCCTACGCTCCCCCCTCTCTCGCCTCGCGACGCCGACGCAGGCAGCGTCTGCTAGCGAGTTTCTTGGTTGAAAAGCCCACTGCTCGCGCTGCACAACCGTTCACTGGCCACCCCGTATATATGGCAATGGATCTTGACCTCCAAGGTGGTGCCGGTGGGAGATTTCTCCTTTGCGTTGTTGAACAATAAAAATTCGCAGCGTGCGCGTTAACTAAAAGCGGAGTGCGGGTCTCTGTGTCCAGTCGGAGTCTTCTGTCTCTCATTGCCCATTAGCAGCGATTGGCATGTTCCAGTAGGAAACACTGCTCCATCACTGCCTGCTTTGCGCCTCCCCAGTTTTCTCTCCTGCGCAACCCTGCGATGAGCGCCAGCGTCAACGCCGCCGCCAGTGTAAGCGTTAGCGCCCGCTGCTTCACATCTACACATGGTTCCCTTTAGCGGGAGATGGTGTAATTTTTTTTTATTAGGAGATACGAACCATTTGGATTCACTTGTGGACATTTGGGGTGCATCTTCGGTGACGTCATGTCATGGCGAGTTATTCTTCTTAGACAGCAGTGAAATAGTATGACGACCCTTTCATATGATGCTTGTTGCGAGGAATTCCAATTTGTTGACCAACTATTCATTGGTGTTGTTGCCACGGACGAACTGCAAATTCTAACGGGCTCTTTTTTGCATCTGTGACGTTTTTCTTGTAGGATATCAGGCATGGCATCTGCCAACACCAGCAGGATATGGCATTGTAGATGTTCGAAGTTGTAGAATAAGTAGCTACTATATATTATATGTTTTATTCTCGAACGGCAGGTATCACCAAAATGCTTATCCTATCTGCCGTATCCCGTCTTATACTGAATGATAAGCAGAATTACTTATTCCTATTATTCCAACAACGTTACACTTTGGGCAACAAACTTCGTGTCTGCTTCAGAATGTGCCCTTAGGGCAGTGGTAACACAGTTTGTATCGCAAGGGTCGATTTTTACATCGTGAGGAGAAATCTTATATTTCAGAGAACTACCGCGTAAGGGTGTCAACGCATGAACACAGGCATTTAGCACTGGGTAAAACGATTGATGAAAAGAAACATTATTTTTCGAAATCACACCTGAACTATCCAGAGACGCACTAAGAGTTATTGACTCGAGACTGGGAAAGTGATAATATAGGCTGTGGGAAATGTACATGTGATGAAAGTTTTCTTCTGGCTACTATTCGTAGGTATGGATCGCCTTACTCTGGAAAAGTCGGAAATTATACAAATCATACACAGTACATGATTGTTCAATCAGGTAAGGAACTCAAATATAAATGCAGAATAATGTAAATAAATGTTTAATGTAGAAACATTCTTGTGCCCAAGCTAAATATACTTGGTAGCAGCTTGGCATACACAGCTACAAAAGTAGATATGTTCGCTTATTATTCAATCCCAACAGACGCGATGTAACACAGCACTATCAATTCAAGTTCACGTTTTATGGAGTTATGTTTATTCTGTTAAATATTCCCAAAAATTTGCTAGTACCAAAATTTCCCTATAGCGTTGCTCCCTTCCGCTGTCGGTTGGAATGGGGCAGCCTTCACTTCGTTATTTTAAAGGGACACTAAACAGAAAAACCATTTTTCGCGAATTGGAAAGTTACTTTTTTCCCGGTACCAAAAAAGACCACTCTTACCACGAGAAAGCGCTCGATAAGCGAGAAAACGCGCGAAAAAGAAAATGTAGGTGGTGACGCCACCTTGAAATTTCCGCACCGGAACGCGGTGACGTCCTTGAGTCTTGACGGTGCCTACTACATCATACGTAGTTCCTAAATGGGCAAAGATGAAGTACATTGTGATGTGGGGGGGCCCGTAGACATAGCATACGAAGTTTCGGAAAACTTGACTGCGCCAATGTCACCAAACTACTCGTACCAAGCAACACTTTGAAAAGTGTGACATCAGGCGGGGGATTTCGGCTCAAGATGTGAAAATTATACTTTGACCTTAATTTTCTCCTGTGTTAATGAACATATCAAGGTGAAATTAGCGACATTCGATTTCTCAGAGTACAATTTCTTGATGAAAACCGACTGATTGGCTTCACTTTAGGGTCCCTTTCATGTCCCGATGAGTCTGCGCACCCCCTATTCGCGCAGTGCAGTATAGAATAAATAAAACAAAATGACGCCGTGGTGGTCGCATTTTCGATACAGACGAAGATGCTTTGAGGCCCGTGTGCTTAGATTTACGTGCACGGTAAGGAACCCCAGCTTGTTGAAATTTATGGAGCCCTCCCCGACGGCGTCTCTCATAATCATATCTTTGTTTTGGGACGTTATACCACGGATAGTATTATTATTATTATTATTATTATTATTATTATTATTATTATTATTATTATTATTATTATTACAACAAAATAATGCATAGTTGTTATTAGAGCCCTGAAGTTCATATGTACGCGCATGTCTAAGTAAACTGATCATGCACCTCAATGCGCCTTAAAACAAATGTAACTGCGGAAAATATTAGTGCGATTTTTATGCACCATACAAACGTTACAAACTCATAAAATGTATTCTCGGATTGAAGCTCCACAATTTATGGCTAAGCATCGCGCATACCAGTGCAATGTGTCCACCGTCTTCCGTTTGTGTTCCATTGGCGTACTATTAGCTCGTATAATATCAGATCCAACATCACATTTAGCAGCCAGGTTAGTAAAGTCATGACGCAGGTATTGCGAGCAAGTGCCCACACCATGTGTTGTACTTGAAGCTTCGATGTCCAGTTTCAATCCGTCAGCACTGTATCTTCACCAAACGAAATGTGACCAGCTAACTGGCATTCATTCTTTTTCAGGAAATGGCTTTCTCACGAAAACAGTCGCCTATTGGAATCCACACAGAAAATGCGCTATTATGCTTTTATATATCAATGGTAAGACCCACTTGTTGGTATTGCATATAAACTATATGTGCATTGAAAAGAAACGGTCATTGCAATGCAAAATGTACTCCCGACGACATCAAAGAGATTTCAATCGGGAAGTAACTGATATTTAAAACATTCTGACTGTAAAATATCATAAATTACATGATTTCAGAGTTTTTTCCTATTTTTAAGCCGCTTCAGGCTTTCTACCTTTTTTTAACATGAAAGTGTTTTATGCCGGGGTCCACCAAGACCTTTACTGACGTATATCCGTCACGGATATGACGTTGATAAAGGGTAAACGAACACAATACAAAGAAAGAAAGCAGGAAGAAAAATGTTACGCGAATTTAGAAGACCCGGGAATCGAACCCACAACCTCTCGGTCCGCGCGATAGAAAGCGGGCGCTTAAGTGACTGCGCCATCGGCACATTTGCGAAGAGTGCTTCAGACGCCCCTGATGTATCTCACACTTCTTCGCTCTGTACCTGCGTTCTTCGTTTCTCGGGGTGGTGCGGCCGCCTAAGAGCGGAGAAGAGAAGTACTGCATTATGACACTAACACCGACAGAGAACGCTGTAGTAGTCTCAGCACTACGGCGCCTCGATTCCAGCATTCCAACGGACGCTGGCATCAAAGCGCCCGGCGTTGGTAGGGCGCTTTGGCAGGGCCGGTAGGGCGTTAGTAGGTGCCGTTGGTAGGGCGCGTTGGCCCTGCTTGAAAGAGAGTGTAGCGTGGCCTCCGCAATGAGCTCCGACGATGTTTCTGTAGCTGATTTCGGACACCACAAACGGAGGCTGTAAATGCGACGCGCTCTGTGCGCTGATTTGACTCGATGCCGACGCAGTTACGTACTTTGTCTTTCGCGTTGTATGAGTGGGAGTTACGTGCTTCGTCTTTCGCGTTGTGCTAGCGTGTGCAGAGTAGTGCAGCTTTCATATGAACCAATGGTGTATCTCCGCCGTCTACTGATACGAGCGATACGAGTGCGATGACACCGACCACGAGAACTGCTGCATTAAGCGCCACCGAAAGACAACGGTGTCGACGGGCGAATGTCGCGCAAGTGAGTTTGGTGGAGCGCTGGACATGACAGTAGGGAGCAGGAGGCCTTCGCACGTTCACGGCTCAAGCTGGGAACTCTGCCTCTCGCGTTTGTGAAGTTAAGCACACCGCGACCCAACTGGCTGCCAGTTGGGTCGATGCAGGACCGAAATGATCGTATCTTCGCCGAAGCGACCTACCAGCAGGGCGCTGCTCGCCAACACGACACCGCATGCCAAGCACATCGACAGGATGGTCGCCGACCCGCAAATCACGCACCCTTCGCTGCAGCGGACCGTGAGTTGAAAAAAAGTTACCGCCCAAGCACTCCGTACAAATGGTTAACCAGCGAAGCCGAAATGTGCGGCCCCGGTGTTTAGCAGTGGGTTCAAGCCGACGCTGCACTGAAGCCTTCCAGAATTATCGTTGCCAGGTTGTGGTCGAACCACAGGTGGTCAAAGACGTCGCAGCCGAAGCCAAAGTGCCACTGGAGAAACTCTCGCCGAAAGCGGGCGATCGCCCCGGCGAACGCGCCCCTGCAATAATCACGTCGACGCTGTTCTGCCCGCAACGCCGCTTCTTCGGCGCGCCGTTGCTGCAAGCGCTTGACATCGCGAGCTAACTCGGCGGCGTGGTTTGCAGGATCCGCCCGCCACCGGCGCTTGCATTCCCGTTCGTGATTCAGCGCGGCTTGGAAGGCTGCCGGTACGCAGTTGCTGCCGGCACTGGGCCTCGCGGGCCTGTTCTTGTGCCCGGACTGCAGCATCGGCCCGGCGAATGCGAGCTCTCTCACGTTTCCACTGTCGGCGCTCTTCTAAAGTTGTCCGCTGTTCGGGAGTTCCTAGGGTCCGTGGCTTACCCATGTGGCAGCTCTCTGTCGAAACTGATGCGCGCGTGCTCGCCGCCACGGCTGCGACGGGATGTACGACGTCACTCACGGCGCAGCCAATAGGCTCCCAAAGCATCGCTCAGTGGCGCTGCGACTCTTGACAGGCAGCGCCATCTCTGGCGGAAAAATAGAAACTGGGAATATACGTTGCGCGTTTTCCCTCCTCTCCGCCGCGCTCCCGCTCGCTTCCGTGCACGTGCAGCGCTTTCGCGCTGTGCTTGCTGCGCCTCGCAAAAAAATACACACTGGGGGTAAGCGCCGCGCTTTTTCCCTTCTCTCCGCCGCGGTGCCGCTCGCTTCCGTGCGCGTGCAGAGCTCTCGCGCAGCGCTTCGCTATGTACCGCTTGAAAAAGATCTCCCCGCTGGACAGGCACTTCGAAAAGCGAACGTAATCAAAGGAGATAAGTTTAATCCACGGTTATCGATGTTCCACGTTGTCGACTATGAAAAACATTTGATTGTTGTTTAGATGTGCACGCTGGCAGTGGCAAACGCGTACTGTAGTGAATGAACTTTCGTGGCGTGCAAAAAAAAAATAGAGAAACAAAGACTACACGGCCGTGGCACTAAAAAAAGTCACAGTTTCACCGCAAGGGTGAAGCAATGAATGCGATAGCAAAAAATTGTAATGTTATACGAAGTGAGGCTGGCAGCTAACTCTTTTTGGATCCGATCTCACGCAACTCTAGAAAACGCTTGTTTAAAAGAATTCTCTTCGCGTTGAGAGCGCAGCACGTAGAAGGGTACACCGCCCCCCCCCCCCGCGCTGTCGGCCGCCGAGAAGGGGAGATAACGCGCGCGCCAGCGCTCGTAAAATCGAAGGTCGCCCCCCGCTGTCGGCCGCCGAGAAGGGGAGATAACGCGCGCCCGCGCTCGTAAAATCGAAGGTCGCTCGAGGGACCCCCCCCCCCTCGCGTCTTTTCACGCTCACGAACGACGGGCGGGGCCGGTTATATATATACATATACGGCAAATGACGGCGGCGGCCAACGGCGGCGGCGACGCCGACGGCGAAAACCAGCCGAAAGTGTCCATATAATTGCTATCGCAATAAAATGCCTGAGAAGGTTCGAGTCATGCCCTCTGTACCGCTGGAGCATCACCCGCTGACTTAGTCACGAGGCAGCTAGCTTAGCTTAGCTTTAACTGCTGCGAAGCAAGTAGAACTGCTCGCCTCGTCTGTCTGTCTTTTTTTTTCGCTTCTCGCTTCGCGCTTGCATTCCCTTTTTATGAGAATATCGACTTTACAGGTGTATAAGACTTTCTGCGTGAACGCGCCTCAGCGTAAGAGGTGTCGCAATTTCAGGCGCGATGTGGTATCGGGTGAAGAGCTCGCGCAAAGCGCACCCGTAAACGCAGACTCGAAGCAATGTACGAGTGCGCGGTGTGCGTGAAAGAAAACCGCACAATCTCCGAAGATGGCAATAACAATTCCTGAATTAAGTGCCAGTTAAATTCAGCGGCTTAAATATATACCACCCTAAACAAGCGACAAAAACAAAACAAACCAGCAAAACGATGTCAGATTAGCTGAAAATGCACAGGCGTTCGTTCCGGCGCGATGATGCAGCCTTGTGCGGAGTTCAATTGAACGCAACCACCACCGCAACGCTAACCGCGGTATGAAGTATGTGAGTGTGAACATCCAACAACGACAGCTAGGTCTCACAAACACAAGGAATCAAAACACAAAGTTGCTTCAACATACAACCGTAATTGGATGAAAAAATGCGAGACGGCGAGAAATCACTACTGAAGTCGTTGCATGCACGCGCCGTGTTACGTTCTGATTCAGGTAGTCGAAACAAACGATTTCAAGCAAAGAATTGAGTAAGCGAAAACGGAAGGCGAGACAGAGCTAGAACTTTATTCCTTTAACTGCGGTGACCCACGCTTGTGTACTTTCTCTCTCGTACGAACTTGTCCGGGAACTGAGACAGTTTTACAGGCGGATCGCGTGCCTTGGTACTATCTGCACTGCTGTGGCACACAGTGATACTTCATACCTCGCTTCTACCATCGCGGAAATGCAGCTTCGCAATGCAACCCTCTTGGTTCAGCGTGCCAAGCTCACGGCACAACGTCTAAGCTCCCCGCACCGACCGAAGAACGCGTGCGTACGCGTGCCGCCGCTGTCGGCTGTCGGTGAAACAGGCGCGCCCTCCGCCGCGCTTATCCCCAGTTTCACCAGCGCTTCTCTCCAGAGCCGCAGCGCGGTGCTGTCGTCGCTCCGCAAACTTGAGCTTTGGTTCCCTATGGCGCGCGAGCTTGGGTACGACGCTCAGAACGACGTAACTGATAGCACAGCCAATGGAGACCGCTCGTGACACAGATGCCGAGCGGTTTTTCGTTTCTCCTAGCCATATACAGCTTTCGCTGTAAGAAGAAATGAGTGAAAACCCATTCGGCTTCGCTTGCACGGTTTGCGAAGACCTGTGGTTCAAGTTTGATTTACGCGATGCTCAGGTGCGTGCAATGCAGTGTCTCCGGAAAGTGTATCCCCGTGGCGACTCGTTGGTTGTCGTGATGGAAAAGACTTTGCCACAAGGTGTCAACATGGGTGCATCATCATTTAAAGGGTGCTGTAGCCACTAAACACCAATAGACATTATATATCAATGTGCAATAAACATTTAAATACTTCTCTGAAGACACGTTTCACTTTCGTGTGTTATACCGATTCCTATATCAGAGGGATCAACCTCGGTTTTTTTTATTTATTCATAAGCATAAGGAATACATATGGAAACCGGACGCCAATATCTGCAGTTTATTTTGCGCATGACACCTGTACATCACAGTCACATGTTTTGGTTGCCTACATTCATACAAGCATGTAAATGAGGAATACCTCAACCGCTTCATTGGAAATCACAGACCATCTTCTCGCATTTTCGATATTACTCTGCTGGGAAAGGTATGTAGTCTTGACGAGTTTTTTTTTATATTCATTGCCCTCCCCCCCGCCCCCCCGCCCCCCATAGAGAATATACGCATCACGACCATTACATACATCTTAAAGATCTGCGCAGGTCAGTCGCACGTGCATTTGTGTTACCGTACAACTACTCTGTATGCCTTGGCCATCCCTATGTTTGCAGTAGTGTGTTCTAGCAAGTGGCGCCATAACCCCTAGGTCAACATATACCGCAAACAGTGCTGAGCTCTTGGTTTTCGTTTAGTAACACCTTGGATTCAATGATTTAAATTAGGGTCACCACTTGCTGACCACATTGTAGAGACAGCTGTACAAAGCATTACGTTTCCCCCATGAATTCCTTCAGCTGAATCTCGCGTGTTGTGCTGTAGGTAACGCTACCGCTTATGAAATGCGAAAATGCCGGCAGGTCGTACGCATTGTGCCAATCAATTTTATGCAAAGCAATCAGCGAGTAGCTGCGTATGAAGCATTCTTTTTCTTTTCTTTTTTTGGGTTTGAGCCGATTCTTACGAGGTACATCAACGTCCTTGTCTAAATTCAGCAAAGTGCATATCGTGAACTTCTCAGGCCCGTCGACTACACTGGCGTGGTAAGGGTAGTTTATGGTACGACCTGATATAGGCACTCACGTTACAGCTACGACGTCAATTTTACGGAAATGAAGTGTAAGCAAGCGTTCACAGGTGTATTCTTGTGGGGACGAGCAACGCTACGCTGTAGTTTGCTCACTGGCAGGAGTTCATGTGTAGTACAATCTACACTTTTCCAGAACGGATAGCCAACACTGTAACTACAATTGACATTAGACTAAGCCGCACCACGGCAATAGGTATTACGCAACACAGTTACTTACAGTATTTATAGCCTGGTAAGCTGTCTGAGTACCCTTGCAGCACATTTGTGCGCGTTTGTCGACTACAGACAGATGGCCAACAATTACAAACAGTACTTCTTATTATGGTTTAATCCCCACAGAGTGTCTTGAAAATTTTCCAATCTAAATCCTCGCTGTTCCTGAGCTGATAGAGGCTCAATCATATTTAGCGCATACCCACAAACCACAGGCCGTGGTATGCTGCTATGCACCACGGAAGGCTTCAGTGAGGTACGTGACAGACATGTCAGGCTATTCATGTCATGACTTGTGAATTAATCCTGTCTTTTACACGCTGATGTACTCGAATGCTAGTCTTGGTACACAGGAAGTTAGGGAGACAACGAGAGTCCTCCAACGTAGGCGACTAATAGATAGATAGACAGACAGACAGACAGACAGACAGACAGACAGACAGATAGATAGATAGATAGATAGATAGATAGATAGATAGATAGATAGATAGATAGATAGATAGATAGAAGATAGATAGATAGATAGATAGATAGATAGATAGATAGATAGATAGATAGATAGATAGATAGATAGATAGATAGATAGATAGATAGATAGATAGATAGATAGATAGATAGATAGATAGATAGATGTCAGATCACCCTTTTCTTGCTAAGAAATGCTTCGCATTCGATAGCTGCTAAATTACGACCTCATACTTCCCAACTAGCGAAAAAACGTTAGTACGAAGCACTACTCAAACGCAGGAACCGTTCTCGATTAGGAACTGCATGGAATGCTAGCGTCCGATGACCGTCGTATTATATCTAGGATGAGACAAACATGCGTTTTCGTGCTATGTAACGGGGTCGTGACGTGGACGAGGACAGCAGTCGGCTTCTTCAAGATGAAGCTCTTTATTTGGCCGATCTTGTGACCGGGAAACGGATAGTCTAATTACAGCAAGCAATGCACGCTGTACAGTGATATCGGACAAGCAGAGCGTCTGTCATCGATAAACTGATCATCGCTGGGACGCGCCGTCTTTTATACATCACGCATCGAACTTTCCAGCCTAATCACCGGTGGTCGCGCAAACTCTTGAATAAGCTTGACTGTTCACGCCTTGCGCGCATTCTTAACAAAACCATCCGCCACAATCCTGAAGCTTCTCTGACGCTGAGGTGCGGTCTGCGCCGAGCATTCCTGACAGTCTTTGTGGGCGTAAACCGAATACAGCAAAATTGAAACAAGAAACGCGCGTGGCAATGCCCCCCTCTGAAAAAGCATCGCCCCTATGCTTAAAACGGAACATGGAACAAAAAATGCAACAATAAATAACAGCAATAAAGCAAGTTTAAAGTTGCGCCCGCAGGTTTCTTAACACGCGTAGAAAGTTTTAAGGAGCACCACGAACCTCGGGACGTGCCCGGCGTCGCTGAGAGTTCGTGATGCCGCCGGGGACAATCTCTTAGTCGAGTGCGCCGAGACGTCGAAGTAACCTATACGGTTCGAAGTACCGTCGCAGAACTTTTTCACTAAGTCCACGTCGGCGTATCGGTGTCCAGACCTACACACGGTCACCGGGCTGGTGCTCCATGTGACGTTGCCGAAATTATAGTGACGGCTTTCAATCCTCTGCTGGTTCTTGATACGCAGGTGGGCGAGCTGTGAAGATTCTTCGGCACGTTGCAAATACGTGGCGACGTCGAGATTGTCTTCGTCAGTGGTAGCTGGCAGCATTGCGTCGAGCGTCGTCGCCGGGTTCCTCCCGTAGACCAACTTGTACGGCGACAGCTGCGTCGTTTCTTCTACTATTGTGTTGTACGCGAAGGTCACGTACGGAAGGATGGTATCCCACGTCTTGTGCTCGACGTCGGCGTACATGGCCAGCATGTCGGCGATGATCTTGTTTAGACGCTCGGTAAGGCCAGTGGTCTATGGGTGGTAGGCGGTGGTCGGGTGGTGGCTTGTTTGACTGTATCTGAAGATCGCCTGAGTTTGGTCCGCGGTAAAGGCCGTACCTCTGTCCGGTAATGAGGACCTCTGGGGCGCCATGACGCAGGGCGATATCTTCAGCGAGAAACTTCGCTACCTCGGCGGCACCGCCTCAAGGTAGGGCCCTTGTCTCGGCATAACGGTGCGGTAGTCAGTAGCTACGACGATCCATTTGTTTCCGGAATTCGACATCGGGAACGGCCCCAGTAAGTCCATGCCAATTTGCTGGATTGGCCGGCGAGGTGGCTCGATGGGCTGCAGAAGTCCAGCTGGCCTAGTCGGCGCTGTCATCCGTCGCTGACAGTCTCGGCAAGTCTTTACGTAGTTGCTGACGTCGGCAGTGAGGCGAGGACAGTAAGGCTTTTCTTGTGTCCTCGCGAGCGTGCGGGAAAGTCCAAGGTGTCCAACAGTCGGGTCGTCATGCAGAGCGTCCAGAACTTCTGAACGTAACGCGCAAGGTACAATGAGGAGGTAGTTGGCCCAAAGTGGCGAGAAGGTTTAAATGCAAAGAATTTCTTAACGAACTTCGGCGACTTTGAGCGTATCTATCTATCTATCTATCTATCTATCTATCTATCTATCTATCTATCTATCTATCTATCTATCTATCTATCTATCTATCTATCTAGCCCTCTACGACTTTGTGCTCTCCGGACCGTATAGTTAATGAGATTTATACCAAAACTGGTATGGCATAACATGACTGCACGAAGAACAAAAGTGACTGGTCACATCATGAAAATCATGAGTTCTCAAACGGCATGGATTACATGCAACGGCCGTGGTGCTCTCCGGCCGTGTCGTTAACTTGATGCATACCATAATTGGTATGACGAGACATTTTGGTATGACGAACATAAATAACAGGTCCTAACATGAAAATCATGACAGTCATGTCATGTACAGCATGACTTGCATGCCACGCTCATGGTGTGCTCGCGGCCAGTTCGCTGGCTTGATATACACCAAAATTGGTATTGCGTGACGTGACTGTATGGCGAGCATGAATGACAGCTCCTAAGATGTAAATTATGATATGCATGTTATGTGCAACATAATTTGCTCCTTGCTGGCTGCTTCGCATTACATCGATTCCCGCAATGCGTGGGATCTGCCGGTTTTTTTTTCTTTAGAAGAACGCCGTTCCGCAAGAAAAACGATTCCAGTCCTCGCTTGAATACCCTTCGAACGACAGTGGCCTTGTGCTCGAGGTATTCCACAAAGCCCTTGAGTTCCGCTCAGCGCACTGTCGTTCGGCGAAGTCGTCGGCGCTTAAGGTTCCCAAGAAGTACTCACCGTCCTTGTCGTCCTGCGGCGGTGGGTCAACGGGAGCACGGGACAGGCAGTCGGCGACGGAGTGCTGTCGTCCGGACTTGTAAACGACGGTTATGTCGAATTCCTGAAGTCGCAGACTCCACCGTGCGAGGTGACCTCAAGTGTCCTTCAAGTTAGCTAGCCAACACAAGGCGTGGTGGTCGCTCACAACTTTTAAAGGCCTGCCGTAGAGGTGGGCGCGAAACTTGGCGTAGCCCAGATTATGGCTAGGCACTCCTTTTGTGAGGTAGAACAGTTAGCTTCAGCCTTGGATAGCGACCGGCTAGCATAACTGACGACCCTTTCGATTTCGTCAATCCTCTACACTAGGACGGCTCCGAGCACCACGCTACTTGCGTCGGTGTGGATTTTTGTGTCTGCGTGTTCGTCGAAGTGCTCAAGTACCGTTGGCGTCTCCAGGCGTCATTTCGTTCATGTACCGGACGCCCCCCTTCAAGCCGTGTACCTAGCACCTCCACTAGATGTCACGTGGTCGTGACGGTGCAAAAGACTCCAGGAGAACTCTGTAATACGTAGCTCTTTATTTGGCCGAACTTGTGGCGCACGTACCCCTCTGCACGCTTTGTTGATGCTGTTGCTGCTGATGATGATCGATTACTCTCGAAAAATTTGCCACTAGCCATTCGTTACACAATTGACTAGGTATGACTCCTGGTGCGATTCTACTCTTTTACCACGCAATCTTCCGCTCTACACTAGTTCCCAGTGGCGTGACCAGGGGGTGGCACACCGGGCCCGCGCCTCCCCCCCCCCCCGAAATATTTTTTTTCGCCATGGTATACAGAGCCCAAAATGACCATTTGCCTACCAGGCCCCACTTCATATCGAGGATGTGCCCCCCCCCCCCCCCCCCACCCCCCTCCAAAAAAAAAAAAACATCTGCCTACGCCCCTGCCAGTCGCACTTCATGCGATTAATACTGCTGTTATTTTTTTTCTCTAAAAATTTGAAGCACTGGCGTGGCTCTGTGGTAGCACACATCTTTGCCACGCAGAAGGCATGGGTTTGATTCCTCCTTGAATCCACCACTTTGATCATTTTTAATTGCACTCGTCGAGTTTTTTCCCTCTCGAACGACGCCGATTTTTCACTCACAACCAACTTCGCCGGCACCAACAACGCAATTTTTACGGAACGACCCATTAACGCGATAGCGTCAAAGAATTGCACTTTCACCGCAAACGCAAGGCAATGCATGCGATATCGACATATTGGTGTGTTATACCAATTAGAGGTTGCAGACAAACTGCTCTAGTATCCGACCTCGCGTTAAGTCTACAAAACACTGGTTTGAGGGACCACGACCGCGCAAGGGAGCAAAATGGTTTCCGGGTTATCTGTCTCTTCAACGCGAAATAAGCGGTAGGAGAACAGCATGTACAAGGGTAGGAGCCGCCTATTAATATCTATATCTCTGCTAAGTCGTGACCACGCCCATTAGATGAATGTGCGAAGTTGGTGCTGCCAGAGCGATGTCGGCCCCAAGGGCACCCCTTTATGCTCCTCCGCCCGCCGGAGCCGGCTGTCGTGTTTCATATCTGCTTGAGCCACGCCCGTCTGCAGCATTCGCAAGCTTTCAATGGCATGTAGAACAACGATCCGCGGGGCGATGTTGTCGTGATTTGGTCCTCATACGGAACATGACAGCGACTTCGACGTCAAAAATGTGCCTCGAGTGTCCATATAATTGCTATCGCAATAAATATATTGTGCTCGGCTACCAGGCTGTCTGTGCATGGTTAAGTACAGTGTAATAATTGTGTAGCATAGCTTATAGGCAGCTGCATTTGTGACGAGAATTTAGCATAAATTGACGATGTCGAGACAGTACCCTGATATATGCTCTATGTAAGATGTTTTCCGCCCGTGTGGCACATGTGATTAAAAGCAGTATGCAAATTTATAGTGTTATGTAAAGAAAATGTGGGCGTGCTAACCTTCTTCCGATATACGTATCAGTATCGCGCACTTTTGGTGAGAAGTGCGGATTAGGTCGGTGCGCTATTGACATATAAGCATATTCTCCCACTTAACATTTGTTTTCAGGCTTCATCAGAACATCTACTTTGTTTTCCTTGCAAAATCTTTCTTTTTCTTTCTCTTAGGAACACGCGCATGCGAACGGCACGTGTGGCAAGATACTCTGGTAGAAGCATACAAGCACAATAAAATGTATGACGTATGCGAGAGGAACTTCAAAGAATACTGCCCAAATGAAACTGAATACGTACGGTTCAACGTCAGCTGCCCTAATATCTACATTGATATGAGAGGCCGTAGCGAACGTCTCCAGAGGTCTATGTTGTAGGCCGCCAATTTTACAACGCTTCACGTTTTTCTTTCGCTCGACAAAGAACAAATGTATTTATCACCAATACGGAATAAATTGTACGACAGAACTTCTATCTGGTCTCCTGTTACCTTTACAGCTTTCAGCGTTACAAAACCATTCTCTGGCTTTTCCCTTAGATAATCATGCAGTTAGCATCAAAAACCCAGCTCGATGTTGTTTTTTTTCATGGCATGTCACGGTATCGTGCGAAAATTTACATAGCTACTAGTTTTAATTTTGTTCTCTACACGCAGCAGGAATAGACTTTTTTTCCAACAGCCCCCGCTCTCCCTAGTGCAGCTTTATTCACGTGTCTTTGGACATATTGACTAAAATTTATAGCCACCGTATGTAAGGGCTTCTTCAAACAAATACATGCAGCAGTGGCATATCCAGGGCAGGCAAGTGTTGAACCCTACCCCGTAATTTTCCGACAACCTCCCACTGCAAACAAATTGCTTTACAAGGTAAGCTGTGAAGTGTACTTCAAAAATGAAAAGGTGGTGTTGGTATGACATCAGCACTATCTGCCTGATTACACCCGCTGCAGAGAAAAGACGTCTTCCGTGTTTTCTTTTTTTTTTAATTACTCAGTCCTATGCTACTTGACATCACGTCATCCACGCTAACTTCTTATCTGCTCATCCACACTTGTCGAAGGCAGGAGATAAACATCTCCAATGTCACTCACCCTGTTCACGGTGTAAGAATTAGTTAGGTGCTGAATATCGCCTCTCCGCTTGAGGAGAGGGCGCGGACAGATTGTGTTCGCCGATAACAAGGGGTGTGCGAATATTCGAGTTTCGAAGTGGAATTGAATAATACTTAATCGAATAATTCGATTCGACTTTCGAATACCTAGTATTCGAAGTTTCGAATAATTCGACTGGACGAATATCTAAAGCGCGACACAGGCCAATAGTGCAACTTGGTTAGGGTGAGGTGGCTAAAACTAACGCTATCGTCGTTACAGAAGGCCTTCTGTTCAGCAATAATTTGGTTCACAAGTGAGCGCATCTTTATTTTAAAGGATATTATGTCATTTCCGCACTTCGTGGCTCCAGCAGAAAAGGCCAGAGAACAGTCTGGTTGACTGTCGAACTGCTAGCGTCCACAAATAACCAGCGCTGGGCTTTATAGTCACGAGGTTCAAAAACTCTTGAATGAGCTCCTGACCCCAAGAAAGGATGGTGCGTTGAAATTGTAGGAAAGTGCATATCCAGGTATTGCCAAAATGCTTTGCGATGCCTTCCCATACCTGCTACGGTGACGCGCAGTGAACGCATGTTTTGAACAGCAGAAAACACCGTAACATCACGGCGAGAAAGTATGAGGCCAAGGTCATGCGGAGCAACTTGTGTTTCTGCATGACAATTTGTAGTATTTCGGTGGTAGTCACTCACCACGTTATGTGCTCGAGGACATGAGCAGATTGCATTCTGTACTTTTTTTCAAATTTCAGCAAAATCTTTGGTATTCGATATTCGATTCGATATTCGATAGTTTTGGCCATTATTCGGCACTATTCGATTCGAATTCGATTCGAGATGAAATTTCACTAGTCGCACACCCCTACCGATAGCCTTGAGCGAAGAGTAGTTTTCGCCGCACGAGTAGAGATGGCGCTACAGTATGGGGTCACAGGGACTCGCGCGGGGCGCATTCTGATATTCGTTCGCAAAGGAAAATCTTTCTGGAAGGTTTGCGTGCATGCTGTTCTGTGATTTAGAAACGCGTTTCCCTGTGCCTGTGAGCCCTCTGAGTGCATTTGTTTCGCTGATTCGTGTTTTGTGATTCACTGAACGTATACCTGACGCCGAGTACCCTTTAGCATCCTTGTCGCTGGCTGTGCCTCGAAATGGGCAAAATGTGTTTTTTCCCAAATTGCAACTCGGGATATAGCATTTTTATGTATCGTCTGTCGCTTTTCAAGGCTCCGCGTGAACCAGAGCGCTTCGATAAATGGCGATGGACGATGCCGAGAGCAGACAGTCTTAGAGCCTACTGACTATGTGTGCGCGAAGCACTTCCCAGAAGCAGGAATCTGTGCAATATATCGAGCAGAACACAAGCGAAACGTCCTGTTGCACCCCCCCCCCCCCCCAAAAAAAAAACTGTGCTCTGTTCGGATACTGTGCCTAGCATTTTCCCGGGCTGTGCAAAATACCTGACCGTGCAGCAAGAAACCAGAAAACCTCCGCGAAAGCGGCAGGGTGTATGGCCGACTTCACAGAAGCGAGGGGGGACTAAAAGGTTCAACCGCTTCTGAAGTGCCTGACCCGCTCACTGAAAGTACGCCAAATTTATTGCGCGTAGAATCAGCGAGTTGAGGGCATGGCGATGCTGAATCAACAGGCACGCTACGCAAGCGGCCACGCATCGACTTCAGCAGCGACAGGCCTGCTCCACGTGAAGAAAAGGATGCTTCTCAACACCACACTGATGACTTAAGAGGGCGTTCAGGCGAGCTCGTTGGTACGGATCCATAAGAATAAGCAGCGCTAAAACGACACAACACACGGTGAAAACAAGGACGGGCGCTGTCCTTGTTTAGCAGCGCCCGTCCTTGTTTTCGCCGTGTGTTGTGTCGTTTTAGCGCTGCTTATTCTTATGGAACCACACTAATAGTGCGAGTGGCCTCTGCGCTACCGACTGACTTCGTCATCAAGCCGGAAAGATAATTTCTTGTTTTAAATTCAGATGCCTCAGCTATGTTTACTAGCACCAAGAAACATTAAATATGTTGTAGGATAACCTGTAAACAGAACATAAACACACATGCACGCACGCACACACACACGCACACATGAACGAACACACACACACGCACACATGCACACACGCCAGTGGAGTAAATCCATAAAGACCACAAGGGGGGAGACACACATCTGCAATGGCGGCCACTTTGTTTTTACATATATGCTTTATTTTTAATCATATAAAATTGAAATTATGCATTCACATATAATAATAATAATAATATTAATAATAATAATAATAATAATAATAAATAAATAAATAAATAAATAAATAAATAAATAAATAAATAAATAAAACAAGCATCAGCATCGGCGCCTGGTCAGAAAATATAGCACTGAGTATCCAATAGTAAGCGACATCGCATGGCGAACTCAGTTTCCAATAGCAACTCGTAGGCAGGCACTAGCATTTTTGCAGCTGCATCATTCGGGTTATATTATGCAATAAAAATTGTACCACTTTTTTGTGCTAACGTATAGAGGTATATTCCCCATCGTGTGTACCGGCTAGAAGTACTGAGTTTCTGTTGAATGAAAGTGCTTCAGATTTCTGGAGTTGGTTTTACGGAGAGTGCGTTGTCCTTGACTGTCAAGAAATTAAAATATAAATTTTGGAAGATAAATCTCGAGCGGGGACACTTGCATGGTGTCCCCCCCGCAGCCTGAATGCAGGGCGGGGTCAGGACCCCACTGACCTCCCCATGATTTACGCAACGGACGCACACACACACACATGACCGCACACACACGCGCGCACGCCCACATGAACATACACACACGCACACACACGCGCCAGCACACACACACGCACTCACACACGCGAACGCACACGCACACACGCCCTGACAAACACGCACGCACACCACACACATGCGCACGCACACACGCACGCACACTATCCCAATCGCTAGCGTACCTGTGCTTTTCGGTGGAGTCTGCCGCAACGCCGGCAAACCGCGAACGTCCTCCAGCTGCTATCCTTTTTAAAACTACCTGGAATTTTCGCTCACGGCCATCGCTGCTTTTTTGCTCAGAATCAAAGACGCTGACGCCGACCCCGCCGACGCCGCCAATACCGTAAATTCAGCGTAGGGAAACAGCGTAGGGGGCGAACACAATCTGGACGTGGCTCCGGCCACAGAGTCATCACCTAAAAAATTGGCCGCGTATCTGCGTGCTTCGCTGCAAATGTCGTCGAAAGACGATAATCTTGTGCCGGCCGTACTCCTATGTTTTGCCTTGCCTCAGACAGCGCCTACTCTACGTTGAATTGGCCTCATCTGGCTGGCATTGATAAAATAGAGGAGGCGCTGCGCGAGATATGGACGCCATCGAAAAACATGAACTTGTGCTGAACCAAGGGCTCTGTGCTGAAGCAAAAAGCCCTGTGCCGACGATAAAGTGCGGCCAGCGGCCGCACTTTATCGTCGGCACAGGGCTTTTTCGTGCAAAGCGTCGTAGTTCGTGCACAGCTTCGCATTTTCAGCACAGTCTAAAAGACACTAGGGTCTTTAGAATTGCGTATCTGTGTATTTTCTAATAAAAGAACACACGACCTGATAGTTACATATTAATTTTGCGCCTCAGGTATGCGTAGTATTTGCTTTTTTGATCGAATATGTTCACAAGTATGAACGAAAACACCAGTTCAAGATGGCTGGGCGTTCAGCAATTAGTTAAACTTTGGCCCTGTAGCTAGCTGAATCGGGTGACACAGACAGACAGACAGACAGACAGACAGAGAGACAGACAGACAGACAGACAGACAGACAGACCAATATTTTCGCGTTTAAGTATCCCAAGAAAGACTATCGTCTTTATTATTCTTACCATGCCCCGTTTTTGCAAGAAGTGCTCAGAGCCCTGCATTGTGAACAGTTGTTTGTAACAGGTAATGGAGAATACGTTAGAGGTTTGAGAAACACTAAAGACACTAAATTGCCAAGTAACTCAGGGCATATGCAAAGTGTATTCGTTGCAGTGAACTTGCAAAGCAGAATGACTGGTCGAACAGTTAATATGCAGTAAATAAATGTCAAACAGTCCCGTTCGAAAAGGTTCGCGACAAGTTGTGAGGCATAGGAAAGGTTAAAGCATCTACTTAAAATTTACCTAGGGCGTATAGTGATCGCAGATACGATCCATGAAACTCAAATAACTAGAATAATAATAATGAGGTAGAGTGCATTTTGCAGGTATGCGAACATCATGAATCGCAGTTTAGTGGTATCCCTCCAGAGAACAGCATATATCAGCTGCGTGTTACCGGTACCTACGTATGGGGTAGAAATCTGGATGCTTACGAATTGGGCTCAATTTATATTAGGACGACGCGGCGAGCAATCGAAAGGAAAATGATAGGTGTAGCATTAAGGAACAAGAATAGAACAGAACGCGACAGGGGAACCAACTTTTGTTGAGGACATCTTAGTCCAAATGAAAAGGAACAAATGGGCATGGCAGGGCCTGTAATGCGATGGCAAAAACACTGATCGGCATTTAGACCAACAGACTGTATCAACAATACAAATGAATGTGAGGCATATTGGCAGCTTCAAGGTAGCCGGCAATTTCAGGAGTGTGGGGCCCTTCACCTCTGAAAACGCTAGAATTTAACAATAATCAAGGTAATAGCTTGTGAGCTGTCGCAATAAGTGTCTGTCACAGAAAATGGTGAATAAATTGTAAAATATGGAATATATTTCATTGAAAAAAGTACGAAGAGAGATAAAAGCAAGGCTACACTGTGAAAGAACTAAGAAAATCCACTTTTTCAGCGTAAGGTGTACGTTCGAGCACATTTGACAGCATACCGATTTGGTGAATCATCATAAATCATTTGTAAGAGGTTGCAGTGAAGATTAACATGAGGAGAAAACACACATATATACGAGTGTATTGCTTATAATTGTTTTTTTTTCTGGTTTTATCCTCTTCCGTGCGCTGCTTAACGCTCAGGTTATGATGGCACCCTGGCAAACTACCTGCAATCAGTCTAAGCTACATGCCATTCCCACTTTCATTTCTCTCTCTGTGGTTAGATCACTGGCGGTGAGACCATTTGTCACCTGCACTATTTGAAACAGGTCCCCATTTAAATCACAGTTTCGCATCAGGGGCGAAGCAATGTATGCGATAGCAACAAATCGGAGTGTTATCCGAAGTAGGGATAGCAGGAAACTCTCTTGTATCCCACCTCGCGTTGTTCATCAAAACTCTGGTTTAAGGGAATACGGACGCTGCAGGAACCAGAAGCAGTTCTAGTACTTTCAGTCCTCTCAACGCGAAGTTACGCGTTGAGAGCACAGCAAGTTTACGAGCCGTCTCCTGATGTCTGCCGAGATAACGCGTGCACCAGCGCTCGCGACCGCGCCCGAGCAACATTTGTCAATGTGGCTTTTTGGGCTAGTCGGTTAAGTGCACGAAAATGTGACATAGCATTAGTAGACACGGACAAGGAAAAAACAACAGGACGATCTACTTTCAAGTGAATGTTTATTTTCAGAAGCAACAGTATAAGAAGGTCCGTACACAAAAAAGGACCAATCACCGCACATGAAAACCTGCCGCGTCCAGAAAAGGGAATTCGTTTGCAGTCAGCGCAACCGAACGTCCGCTGCCACAGCTACTACTGGCCCTCGCTATCAGGGCGGTTTCTACAATCATTTGCGTATATTTATCTGCATTCCGATATATAACAGTGCTCTCTGTAAACAAAGCTTCGCATCCACAAGCACAACAATGCCCTAAGGGATCACCATTCCCAGATAGACTCAATTTCTCCTTATGTTTTCTCAGCCTATCGTTCAGGCATCTCCTCGACTGCCCAATGTAAACACTGCAACAAAAACGGGCAACAATACACCACATTCTTTACGCATGAAATAAATACAGCCTGATGCGTCTTTAGACATCCTGCACGTCTCTTAGTTAACGTGTCTGTGGCATTGCAAATGTTAGATTCTGTGAAGCACAATTTAGCACATGTACATTTCCTTCCGCCCAATTTTCTTTAGGGCATGTGACACGACCACCTTTTTCATACCACCAGGACTGCTCGCAGTCGTGCCATTCTTAACTTTTCTAACGCACTTACTGCCACTGAAATAAGTACGTGGCTGGGGTAACCTGCTATTGAAAGACGCTCTTTGTGTTTATCAAACCTACCAGACCTTTCATGAGGTCATGATTTGCGAAACATGTTGTCAAAACAAAGATTAACAATTCCTCGTTTCTCACCAGCTTAGAGTGACACGACTGATAAGAAAGCAGCCGTCTTAGTGTCACGAGTGTGGTAATGTCAACGTACATGATCTTCAATGAGAAAAATTCTGACAACTAAATAAAGCATGGAATTATTGACAGGTAGCACATAAGTGAATCATCAGATTGTAAAGAGAATGAGTGAAAAGTTCAACTACACCACGTACATATTTAAAAAAAAAGCGCAGCTTGCTCTAGTTGCGCAAGGCTGGTGTTACCAACAGCGGAGCTAGCTTTCGACCTCGCTAAGCTTTGCTAGTAATGCCAAGCTTTTGCTAGAGATACTAAGTTTTTGCTAGCAGTACTAAGTATGGCTAGAGGTTGGCTATTCTTCTAAGGTTTCGATCGGTTCCCCACCCATGCACGTGCCACTGAGTTTTGGCGGGAGCACGTCACGTGACTAGGTGCGTGATGTCACGTGATTTAAGCCACGCCACTTGTTGTTACGTGATCTTACGTGATTACAGTCACGCGCGAGTGGTTGTTACAAGATGGAACGTGATCTTAGTCACGTGACTAGTGTTACGTGATGTTACGTTACATTAGTCGCGTGAATAGCTTTTACGTAGTTTTGGCCGGGACGGTGTCACGTAACTAGCCGTTATGTAAGGGTACGTGACTTAAATCACATTGCTCGTTTTTAGGTGGTTTTTGGCGGGAACATGTCACGTGACTAGCTGTCGCTTGATGTGATTTTATTCACGTGAGTAGCTGTGGCGTGTTCATGGAGGGAACATGGCATGGGAATAGTTGTTGCGTGATGTTACTTGATTTTAATCACGTGACTAGCCGTTACATCTTGGGGGCGTGATTTCAGTCCCGTGACTACTTGTTACGAGATGGTATTTGATTTTTAGTGTCGGTTAAAGACTTGTCCATCATTCTTATTGTATTCCAAGCCGGACAAATCGGGAGCGAAGCAGAAGCAGAAGTTTATAAGGTCGAAGTGAGCACGTACCGGTTCATAATGACGATAATTCCTGTTCGCACTACCCAGCGCAACGAAAAGCTTAAAGATCTCCGCTCTTATTAGAGTCAAACAGTCCAAGGTAATCGTCCAAATATATCAAGACTTTGGTTAGAGTGACCTTGGTGATCTTCACCGCCGACATACATGCTTCGATATGTGTGATAGTGGGTCAAGCAAATGTCACATAAAATGGGCGCCGTACACGACCCAGTAAAAGCCCCCTGTTTCTAACGGTAAATCTGCCAATCGCATTCGAGATGTGTTAACCTTAAACGAAACGTAAGAAGGTCTAAGAGCCTGCTAGCTCGAGCGACACAGCCCCCCCGCCCCCCTTCCTTCGCCGCCGCTGCTTCACCTTCACCCGATGTAAAACGGCCGGGCGTTTCCTCTGCTTTATGGGCTATCGACGGCATGCCTCAATGTGCGAGGCAACGCTATCGATTTTAATTTTAGAAGGGACATGATGGTGACGCTGACGCCAAAGTCCCGCCAAGAGTGTCCGTATATTTGCTATTCGTAAAAAACTCACTTGGTTTTGTCATGTGCGTGAACGCCCTCCATCACCTGTATGCCCTGCCCAGCACGCGCACAAACGAAGCATATTTCTCGCCGTGCGAACAACTTGGCGGAAAGCGGGTTGTGCGCGCGCACGGCTATGCAGCTTCCAAGAGAAGTCGCGCCTCATTGTCAAAAAAAAAAGCGATTCTTTATGATTATTATAGTATATTTTTTCAGAAGGCAATTCAGCTGGCACCAGCGACACAGAATACTACGCAATATCTCGTAAAGTTGGAAACAAATAATACTAATGCTAGCTCTTTTCTACTTTTGCAAATGAAAACTTTCTTTTCTGCGGTGATGCGTGTAATGAGAAGAATTTAGAAATGTAAGGTCGATCAGGTTAGAGATGTAAGGTTAGAGATGCGAAGAATTTAGAGATTTAATTTAGAGATGTGAGGGGTCAGCAAGAACAACCGGAAAGATCATGTGAAAAAAAAATTCCCCATCTCCCGCTAAAGGGAAACCATGTGTGGATGCGAAGCAGTGGGGAGATAATTAGCTTGAGCGGGAGGAACGTCGCCGCTCTCATTTCACGGCAGCGGTCCGGGCGCTCATGGCGGCGCGGCACAGGAGAGAGAATGAGGCGCGCGCGCTCCGTCATTTTCATACCACGGAACTATCGTGGTGCCTCCAGCGGAGTATACAGCTGTCACACCACCTGCCGTGCGCGCCGCTCCGTAGAGGATTCCTAGAGGGGAAGGACGGGGGACCGTAGGAGAGGAGAGAGAGGGGGTAGGGGACGTGCATGCGCTGGGGGGGGTGTGGGACGCGGGAGCCGCTCCGTAGAGTAGAGGATTCCTAGAGGAGAGAGAGGGGAGAGGACGCGCATGCG
The DNA here is from genome assembly GCA_030522465.1 of Rhipicephalus appendiculatus. Classification (NCBI taxonomy): domain Eukaryota; kingdom Metazoa; phylum Arthropoda; class Arachnida; order Ixodida; family Ixodidae; genus Rhipicephalus; species Rhipicephalus appendiculatus. The sequence continues at coordinate 26,343 of JALIZH010011788.1, forward strand.
CTGTGGGTATGTGGGACGCCGGAGCCGCTCCGTAGAGTAGAGGATTCGTAGAGGAGAGAGGGGGGAGAGGACGCGCATGCGCTGTGGGGATGTGGGACGCGGGCGCCGCTCCGTAGAGTACATGATTCCTAGAGTAGAGGAAGGGGGTGAGCGTAGGAGAGCATAGAGGAGGGAAAGCGCTGTGGGGGGTGTGGGACGCGGGGGCCGCTCTGTAGAGTAGAGGATTCCTAGAGGAAAGAAAGGGGGTGAGCGTAGGAGAGAGAGAGGGGGGAGGGGACGCGCATGCGCTGTGGTGGTGTGGGATACGGGAAGGAGGGACGGACTAAGCCCCCCTCCAAACACGTGCAAGCAAGATTAAGGAATGGGGTCAACCTGGGCGACAGACACCACCTGCCTAGCCATTGCTAAGTAGCCTCTCTGTCCTCTCGGCCATGACTCAAGGAATGGGGTCAACCTGGGCGACAGACACCACTTGCCTAGCCATTGCTAAGCAGCCTCTCTGTGCTCTCCGCCATGACTGTGATGACAGTGGTAGGGTTGACGGCCTTCATATTACTACAGTGTTCTGGTTCGCATAATGGGTGCTTCCCTACTTCATGAAAGTGGCCGGACGCGGGACGGGGGACGCGGGACGCGGGAGGGACGGACATAGCCCCGAGCATAAGATGCTTGGCATCTAAAAATCTTCCACATCTCCCGCTAAAGGGAACCATGCGTGGATGCGAAGCAGCGGGGAGATAATTAGCTTGAGCGGGAGGAACGTCACCGCTCTCGTTTCACGGCAGCGGTCCGGGCGCTCATCGCGGCGCTGCACAGGAGAGAGAATGAGGCGCGCGCGCTCCGCCATTTTCAACGCGTACGTTAGGCGCGCGTCAGGCGGCAGCTGCGGGCGCTGCGGCGAGCGCGTGGCAGGCGAGGGAGAGAGTGACGTCAGCGCGCACTGCGAGGGAGCGTGACGTCAACGCGCAGCTGCGGCGTGACCTACTTGGCACCGCTCCAACACCTGCGCCGAGGGGAGCGCGTTGCGGCGCGTTCGTACGGACGCACGGAGGGAGGGACAGCGTTACACAGGCTAGTCAAATAGCTGCTTCGCATCTAAAAAGGACACGATGTTTTCCGGCCCTTCGAAAGCCAGAAAAACATTAGAGTTTTCTATGAGTCTTGAAATATTATACACACTTGCTGCAGCGTGATGCAGAGCAAATGGCAATGCGATGATACTGTCACTGGTAGGGTACGTCCAATGGACCGACGTGTCCTCTTTGACCGCGTTCTCTGTTTCGATAAAGATAACGCGCTGCACGCTAGCCGGTTACTTTGATATATTGTATACAGCCGCTTTATACATCGCGGTCCAAACAAACCATATCTGCGCTGTATTTCGTGCTTGTTTAGAGACGAAATATTGTCAGAAGTGTTGCCGCATGCAACCTGCTTCTATTGGACACACGGAAGACCTCCTTAAATCAGTACTTTTGCAGCTACCGCCAGGTGGTGACAAAAGCTTGTCTTAACCCAGTATCAGCAGCCCCTGCTTGTGAATAAACAAAATCTGCTTTATTGCTTTGTTTCTTGGGATGTGAGCACTTAATTAGGGAACGTCTTGCAATAAAAAATGAGTACAGCAAAGCGTCATGATTCAGCGAAATTCCAGAAAGAATGCAGCATTGGTAAGCGTCAGAAGATTTGCTAATGATATAATAGAAACTTACAACTTTATTCACTCGCATATATTGCAGACTTATGTCGTTCTCTTAGAATCTGCGCTCAACCGTCATATTTCATCGCATCATTGAGGCATCGCTCAGACCTCGGAATTAAATGAATGTTTCAACCGTTCTTTCTGTCGAGGACGAGCACGATTATAGGCGGACGCTTATACACTGCGCTCTCCGAGAAATAAAAAAAAAGAATTATTCGAATATAGGTTGATCCAAACTGCGAACGCGGTTTTCGCCTTCACTACCGGGACGAGAGAGCCTGTACCGCAGGACGACTGGCTGAGCGGTGGCGAGCCGCGCTTCTCAGCCCACATCCGGTGGAGCAACTCTGGGCTGTCCAGCGAGCCAGGACCATCGCCGAGAACCTCACTCGATGTTCCCCGGACGACGGCCCCTTGAGGCCTAGCCCGGGCCAGTAATTTCTCGCTGGATTAATAAAGTTTATTACCTACCTACCTAGGTTGATCCATATCTTTTGAGAAACGCTAAAATTGGAACATGATACACCTTCATTACAAAAGCAGCTTATTGCAGCCCCACGATGCTCATGACGCCCGATTTCTGCGAGCAAAGGCATGACTTCTGATTCTTTGTCTCTTGCTGCTGGCGTTTCTTGAAGAGCGGCGGGTGCAAGAGCACAACCCCATTAGCTCAGTACTTCTTCGACCTTCGACCGCCATTATATGTCACTTTCGTTGTTCACGAATGTAGGTCGATAGCTAATGACAGCTGATTCGTCGAAAAAATGGTCGACATATATTCGAATAAATGCGGTGTATAAAAGTATTCTGACGAAGGTTGAAAGCCTTCAGAGCGATATTGACCGAACCATTGTTATCGTTCCTTTCACTTTTGCTTGGCAGCGGGGAACATTATAGAGATCTAAAATAGGACTCGTAGGGTTCGCACTGCTTGGGCACATACGCTATTATCAAAATTTAACGTGCGTAGCAAAGACGTTTGTGTATGAGGTATGTGCAGTGGCAACAAACGCTAGCCCAATGTTTTTGGTACCTTACTACGAAACCGGCTATTGATAGACAAATATATTTTGGTTGTATACTTCTTTCCATTAGCGTTTTTACGGGCTACCGAAGCCATTGACTGCGGCCATATCATGTTGCCTCGTCGTGTGGCGTTTGTCTACGTATAATACGTTAGCAACAGTTCGCAGCCGTGATATCATTCTCGTCAAAGCAAACAAGCTACACGGTCCCTTATGTATACACCTTAGGCGATTTGCAGGCTCAATCCATGTTTCTGTTCTTGTTGGTCAAATTCTCCAAAGCACGTTTGGTTGATCCTCCCACCAGCCCGGAAACTTTCAGAACATGGAGTGGTTTCTCGCTGGCTCTGAGGTCGGCCCAGCCTTGCTCGAGCTAACCGAGTGACCAGTCTCGTGGTGACCTCGTCTTGTAGCGTCATGTCCCGATCCCATGATAACGTCGTTAGGACGTCACAAACTTTTGTGATCTGTGACGTTATGACGCCACCAAAGAGTGCCGTCTTCGTGACATCATCTATGATGACGTGACATTATGCAACATTAATGTTGGCGCCGATGCTGCCGGAAATGCCAACAGAAGTGTCGTCACGTCTCGGCAAATCTGTAAAACGTCCTTGACTTATCACACACATAAGCTGTCACATATCCTCCCCACCCCCCCCCACCCCCCGAAAAAAGATTTCTGGTTATGCCAATTGCATATAAGGATTTCGTCTTAATAATGAATCCGCTCTGAGTTCCTGTCGGGCTAATCATTTGCACTGACAGGTAACTAAAGCATCTGTAATGGCAATATAAGCATTGTGTGTCTTTCCTTAGGTTCTGCAACACCAGGAACTGCTATTAGCGTTGACCACCTGGTAAACTTCTCCGGTAACGTAAACTGTAAGATGTACAAGGCAGTGTTGTCGGTAACGCGTTACAAGTAACGCCGTTACCGGTAACGCGTTACTTTTTTCGGTAACTTAGTAACGTACTCGTTACAATTTCGGAACTGTAACGGGTAACGTACTTACGTTACGATTTTTCGGTAACGTGAGGCGTTACGTTACTCGTTACTTTTTCATCTTGTAGGTGCCATATTCCCAGAGCTCGCCCCGGCGAATTCTTTTGCCGCAGCGTCGGACTGCTGTCGGCATGCCAGGCATGGACAAAGAGAGCGCTGGCGGAATCGGTTTTGTTTGTGGAAATTTCTGAGGACGCGCTAACTCCCTGTGGGGAGGGGTTGGGCCATCGCCACACAAAGCTTGAAGAAAGCCGCGAAATCCGCGATGAGAAGCTGTACGGACATGCTTTTCGTGGAAGTGGATTGTAGCACGTTGACTGCTGGCACCTGACCTTTCCGTGCCCAAAGACAGGCTTCCCGAATGGAAAGCATATGGGCCGGTTTACTCCATACCACGTGTTGATTGTGATGCTTCGTTCGTGGGGGAGCAAATAACTTCCCCGAGAGACTGCGGCAACATAAAAAAGACGTCCGCAGGTTCCAGTGAAAAAAGGAGTACACTCGCTGAGCAAAGCGTAGTGAATGAGCACCACATACAATTTGACAAGTCCCGCGTCCTCGACTTAGAGGCCATAAGTGGCTTTTTGTGGAATCCTGGCTCATCCAGGAGACAGCCGCTAACTTCAACCGATCTACAGGTGTGCTGCCGATCGAGGGTCTGCCTCAATGTAATTTCGCACATCATGGAGAATAGGCGTGACCCCACGGCAGGAAGCAAAGCCTTATAAGAATGCGAGTGGGACGCGCAACGTCGAATTTTCTTGCAGCGCAAAAAAAAATAATAATAATTACTCGCTGCCTTGATTGGCGTCCCTCTGTTTCTACTAAAGCCGATTAATACCGCTGTCACACGAACACTACGGCTAACCACGGTTACAGGTAACTACACGGCAGACATAACCGCAGTTAGTCTCCTAAGCGTGGTGATCGCAAACAAGTGATTCCATGAGAGATCGACACGGATGATGGATAATTTAGATTTGACTGAGTAGCTTATATTTTATGCACATACCACCCAGTAGCCCGAAAAAGAACTTAGTTTTCTTTTTTCAGTGCATAATTTAGGAGACAAGAAATGTCGAACATATTCGGCAAGGAGGGACTAATTTCATTGCCCGTCGTTCTAGAAAGTTCATGACGATGTAACACACAAATATTACCATTACAAAGACATTTCGTGTGTGAAATGCATGCGCAACAAAGAGTAAGGTCACATTGTCTGAAACTTGTAGAGCGAAGGAAAGTACTTTTGAAAAAAATGCATAAATATGCGACATTTTGTGATAGTTGCTGCATAATAGTTGCTACAAAGTAGATCAGACTTATCAACTTTGTTTTGAAAACAAATTTTGCTTCTTTCTCTCTGCAACGGCAGCTACGTTTCTTGGTTATTGAGCTCCTGAGCGAGCGAGCCTGATCTTGAACACCCTGACATAAACGCTAGCAAATTTTTGCGGTACTTGTAGATGTTCAAGTGAACAAAAAAATGTGTATGCACAGATATTTTTTTCCCTAACTAGGCCGTTAAAGCATTTCTTTACTACAACAATATTTGCGCATCTATTTTGCTTGTACAAGCACGCCGTCAGAATGGGCCTTTTCCGCGTAGTAGTCTGCGCATGCGCATGATCTGTGTTGGCGAAAACGCGGCGACAGCTACGGACCAAGGGACATCTGGTGTCACAAACGTGCAAATGTCCCCCCCCCCCCAAAAAAAAACAAGAAAAAAAAAAGAAAGAAAGAAAAGGCGCTAATGCAGGCCTCCGTGATTGCCTACTGGCGCGCAGCGGGCTATTTCGAAGGCCAAGGACCACCACTTTCGATTTCCACGATCTCCACTGAAGGTGCAGTTCGGACCCAGAAAAGGCAGATTATTGTAAATTTCTTGAGAATTCAGTGATGCTTTCCTTGCGGATAGCGTGGATGATTAAATCTCACATTGTGTATAATGTCACATTGAGAACAATGGCCTCACCATGTGCCACAGAGTCTCCGAAGCTAATGATAATGAGAACTATAATGAGAACAAAGAAAACTAGCCCTTAAATTTACACTTCTTTCCTAGAGTCATATTCTATCACATGTAACTCTACAGGCATCTTTAAGCTACTATAACATTGCTAAGGTCCGGTAGATTAAAATTTGTACAAATAATTCTCGTTAATTGACAATTTTGGGTATAATCCTTATTTGGGTTAGACGTTTTACGTAAAACATGAATTTGAGATTGAAAAAAAATTATTGTCGCTTACTGCAGCAAAAACACATTGATTAAAACTTATCATTGCGAAGTAACGGCAGAGGTAACGTCCGTTACTTTTTTTTCGGTAACGGTAACGGTAACGCGTTACCTTTTTTTAAAGGTAACGTGGGGCGGTAACGCGTTCCTTTTTTTGTCAGAGTAACGAGTAACGTATTTAGTTACTTTTTTCGGTAACGCATACAACACTGGTACAAGGACAAAGTTAAATTCAGGAGCCCTGCCCTATCGGTAAAATGGCGGCAAGCGAAGCTTAACACGTGCGTTCCTGCCATACTACATTTTCCTTTCTTTCTTTCTTTCTTTCCTTCTTGTTTTCTTCCTTTCTTTCTTTCTTTCTTTCTTTCTTTCTTTCTTTCTTTCTTTCTTTCTTTCTTTCTTTCTTTCTTTCTTCCTTCCTTTCTTTCTTTCTTTCTTCCTTTCTTTCTTTCCTTCTTGCTTTCTTTCTTTCACATTGAGCAATCCTTCCTCTGCACTGCTTCTTTCCTCCATGCCGAAACGTGGACCGTCTTCCATGTGCTTTAGCAGCAAACATAAGAGTTGCTACAGAGAACAAGGGCCATGCGTTCTTATGCAGGCAGCAATATGTGGCAACGGGAAATGACAAGATTCATCGATAACCTCGATTACTGATCAGACTGCCGCATCTGAAACGGCCGATCGCCGTCAAGCCCTCGATCGAGAGAACTTGAATGATTGAAACACGGCGCATACAAAGACGCGAGTGGGCAGCGTACTTTCGAGGGCCCCATTTCCTCATGCTTGCAGACGCGGTTTCTTTTTTTTTTTTTTTGTACAGCGGTCACACCTACAACGCAATATAAGTTTCACTTGCAAATTCTCCACTGCCACCACCAAAATAGCATTCGTGGCCAGTAGTGACCGCTGTAAAAGAAAGTACTATGTTGCAAAAATCCAAAGTGCACACTGATGCCAGTGACGACTGATTTGTGCCTACATGGCTTGATGTCAGCCAGATTATGTAAGATAGCCTTGACCAAGTGTATAGCGATGCGATTTCCCAAATGAAATGTATTATTCATGTGAAAGAAGGAGTGACCGTTGTCTTATTTTGGGAGAACCAAGAATGCGCCCTATCTTTTTCCTCAAATGAATGTTTACTCACACGCAGAACGAAAACCTCCGTTATCTTTCAAATCACGATGACAAATGACACGCTTTCCAAGCGGCGTATATGATCAGGCTTGCCAGCTACGTTCGTTCGTGGCTCCAGAGCAACATGTGTATCTTCAGCATAGATAACGTTGCGAAAAATAAATCGCACTAAGTTCTGATAACTTACACTTCAAACCAGATGAAAGTACAACACGTTGAGAAATTGCGTAATTGTGAGGGGCCTTCTTGTGCCCGCCGCTTCCAACGTAAGGACCCCCCTTCGCACATTCTACACTCTTCCGCTGGCGTTGTGCAGACGGCCTGCCTAAGCACTGGTTAATCTACCGGTCTTTCCACCTAATAATCATCCTTAGCTTAAACAGCGCAATTAGCGTTTCCTAGAGATGTCTACAGTGGATGTACGCGAGAATTACTCTCCGTACCGAGAGATGAGAATAAGCCCAAGTAGAAAAGAAGACTCAAGATGTTAGTCTTGTCTTCATTCCGATTTCTATCATTAGCTGCCGAAGGTAATAACATACAGTGCATTTGCATGAACAGGGTACAATGGCCTCGAGTTTTAGCAAGGGTGGCGCTGCGAATGACACTCGAGTGACGTCAGTATGTGGACCCCGAGTTTGTCGTCCTCTGCGCTCATCATTTTCTTAGTCCGCTCGCGCTATGGCTACGTGACGCACGTACAAGACCTTTGTTTTTCTCTCGTTCAGTTTGAAATGCCAGCATTAAAAGGTGAAGAAACGTTTCTACTTGCTCTATAAATCATTCGGGGTCAGGGGATTGTCTCGCGGCACATTAGCGTAGCTCAGTGTGTTAGGCGTTGAAATACATCGCGTGAATGGACGAACGTCACACGAATGAGCTGCGTCGCAGTCGGATCAATTTTGGAAGCGCTGGTTAGTATGGTGGCTCATTTCCGAAAATTGAAGTCGGTCCAACAGAGTCTTAATCAGACTGTAATTTAACGTATTGCTCATCATTCCAATCACAAGATATTGCGTATAGGAATCTCTTTTCAGCGAAGCTGCATGTGCAAAGGCGAAGCGGATGTCCGTGGGCACGTTCTCTCCAACGCATGTATGCGCCGCAGTAATTAGACGAGCACCACTACCCACCACGGCCCTACTAAAACTGAAGAAGTGTCCGTGGGCAAAAACAGATGCGCCACCGAAATCGGGCCAACTCCATTACTCACGACTGGTTTATTCGTACCTCAAAGGTCCAGGAAGGACTTTACATGAGGGGACTTTACATGGTCCACTGAAATGTGGCGAAACGGAGAACGCGGCAGGAATACGCATGCTGCTGAAATGGCTCCTCAAGACCCTGCACGAAACGCCAAGCATACGTGGCAACCCAGAGAAGAAGGGGCATGCTGCTGAAATAAAAAAAGGAGCGTACGCCACATTCAAAGGGGACTTATGTACCTTTCAAGAAAATTCTGTTTTTCTACACCTTTAATCGCATTTCATTGTCATCTACTTGAAGTGCGCTGGACAGATGCACTGGTCATCTACCTTTAAAAAGTTGAATGGCTCAGGCATAAACGCCGTGATAAGCACCGGCGTTGTGACATTCAGATATACTGGCCAATCATCTCAACATTGTGTGAGCACGGTGATTTTCTTGTAATTAGTTTAAAATTAACCTGACAAGTGGTTGATCTGGAATATAGATCACTTACGAGGTTGTTTAATGTCCCGCACTCTATAAACATACTTCACACCATATTCTTGGGAATGAACTCCCTTATCACCAATTCCCAATACGGGACTTTATGGCCGTATCAAATACTGAAGCATTTCTCTGCTGACTAACTGTCAGAACTGTCCGTTAGTCCGTCCCTCTGTCACCTAAAAAGGTCATCGTCATAGAGCAATACGTGAATGAAACAAGCTAAATTTTTGTTCGCCAGGACTAGGTTTGAAAACAAACTCGTAGGCTTCCCAATGGGAAGTGTCTTAAAGACCGGGCTACGCACCTGTGCTTGCAAAATATGAATGTATCTGAACCATATGAATGCGTTGTACCGGCGGTACAAAAAGTGAAATGCAGAACACTTGTTTTGGACGCTTTGTTGAAGTATTTCATGTTGGTGGAATAAAAATCCTGTGTAGGACAACTTGTAAAGTATACATCGAACTTTTCACATACCCCAAAAATTCTGCCATTGGGCAATATCCACTTGAAACACGGGTTTCTAAGATTGCGGTATGTTCCTGGGTTGAGTCGTTCCAGAAGCTTAAGGAAATAAAGGAGATAAAAGACGTTATAGCAATGCCGCCCAAAAACTGTGTTCCAGAGGCGGGCACAACCTACAATAAAACCTAACGCTTATGCATCACTTGGACAACTCCTCAAGTACATTCTGCGTGGACTTTTTAATCAGGATTAGTAAACGATCTGTATAGCCGGAAGAAAGCCAGCCAGGAAGTGTAAATTCAATTATTACCGCTGCAACGAAAAATACGTAACAGAATTAAGAGGACTCCATAGAGCTTCCAAATTGCTTCATTAGCCATTGTGCTAGCCCTGTTGATGTCCGCCGTACCTCTAGAAGCTAAAATTATATAGCTGACACTGTCTACAGAATTTCCGCGCCTGTGGTTCATAGATTTCGAAGCCCCAAGCGCCGCCGAACAAAACGATCTCGGGCTGCGCCAATCGCGAAAAAGGAGGCTCGTTTTAGAGCTCGCTGAATTCCCGTCTACCTACACAACAACGATGTCGACGCAAAACACATCGCAGGTACCGCCACAACTGTTCGTCCCTCATCAGTTTTGGCGGTAACTATTGCGCTCTACACTCGACGGGGCCATTACCTACGTCATCAGAGTGACACAGAGACTTATCCCAGAGCCCTACCTTTGGCCAGCGATCCAAGGAGTATATTTTCGAGGCTGTGCAAGAACATCTTATGGCGTTCAAGAGACCTGGCACGCACACAGGCCGCGGTATAGCCGTTCCGGCCACCAGAAAGTCGTTTCGGCCACATGCATTTAGACTTAGTAGGCCCTATTCGACCCTGCAAAACTTCTAAGTGCCAACTCACGTATGTCGATCGGTGCTCAAAGTGTCATGATGCAACCACAATGCAAGGCATCGCGGCTGAAACCTGGTCAGGAGCATTTATTGATACGTGGGTGTGGCTGTACAGCCGCCCACTGCACATAACCACCAACCAAGCCCGGCGGTTGCAAAGTGCGTTTTTTAGAGCGCCGCTCTTAGGCGCCCGTTCCTGCGTTGAGTGGCTTCGCCGTTGTTGTTGTCGTTGCCATCGGTGGCGTAACCGCGCGAACGAGTACGTGCCACAGGGATTGGCAAGCCCCACTACCGTGTCCAACGAAAATGAAGTAAATGCCACAGGAATTGGCAAGCCAAGAACACGTGCGTTGATCGAAGGCGCTCTGAGGCGCCCGTTCCTACGTTGAGCGGCGTCACTGTCACCTTCGCCGTAGTCGTCCAGAAGAAACACAAGCAGAGCCTCCGAAAAAAAGTACCGAGCCATGCACCAGGTTGGGTACTTCTGTTTGGGTACTTCTGTTTCACAGCTTGACGTGCAGGTCCAGTCATGTCGTTCAGAACAGCGCCACCAATGACCGAGGGCATTTGCACCGAAGCAGCTATAATCCACGGGAAACCATAGAAAAGTAGCATTATAAAGCTGGCGCTAACATAAGAATGCACGCTTTAGGCAATTCTATTCCGTCGTGTAACTTAATATGTCAACACACTTTTCGTGCCGCATTTACCGGAGAAGTTTTATCAGACGAAAAACCTTATCGGTAGGTGTTATTACTTTTCAATATATGGGAAGAACCACCGCAGTGTCAATGACCAGACCCCACTGACGCACTTCAATTTTCCAACTCTCAACTATTTCGTATGAGCAGAATATATTTCACCAAGGGATATGTTGTCGTAACGTACATTACGTTGAACAAGTACTACAAATCTATACAACTACATTACTATGGCAGGCCAGCACTCTCGCTCGCCAGGTAGCTTCAGTTGATCATGAATAGATAAAAAAAAACTGTGCTTTGTGACATAAACGTCCGGAATAAGAAATATATTTTCCACTGCAACATTCTGTATATTGCCATGCGCGCCTTATTTTCTATTTTCATGAAGCCAACCCGTTATGCTATAACCACCGCCTTGCGCGCTGTGCCGGAATGTCGAACATTCCCGATCATTTTAGAATATTCTCGTGAGCATGAGCGCGCAACGCGGACAGTACAATGTATTCTTCAACTAACGAGAACTCCAACGATAAGCCTAGATGCCATATATATAAGTTCGGACCGCGCCTTACTGCAGATCAGATTACCGACGACCGACAATTGTGCTCGAGGCTATCATTTTGCCGAGTTTATCACTTATTTCATTACTAGGCACAAGTTCGATCCCACAAAGTGTTTCATCCTTACCTGCTAGAGTTCCGCTTGCTTCAACGTCAGAATAACGCGACAATATATATTTCTTACATGAAATTGCTTTATGCCGGGTTCCACCAAGACTTCACTGACGTAATTCCATCACGGATATGACGTTGTAAAATGTACATGAACAGATGACAAAGAAAAAACTAGAAGGAAAAGTTCCGTCGCCGGGAATCGAACTCACGACCCCTTGCTTCACAGCGCTAAACGACTCGGGCACCAAACCCATGTTCCTCAGCATACTAACCGGCGAGTTATTTATATATACCATTTACCACTGGTGGGACGCAGATTCTCGGAAGCACTTATGCGTGTTCTCGCAATCACCAGCGAGATGCCGCGAAGTGAGCGAAGGGCGTGCTTTTAAAGGTATTTGCCCCAATCGTTGCGATGCGCGCGCGCCTGTTCTTTGCCCTACAGGGCGTGGTTGCCCGCGCGCGCGCTTATCTTGTGAGGGCGGTGGTTTCTACGTGTTGTGCTTTGGCCACAAAGTTTGCGTGAAGTTACACAGCGCACGGAGGTCACTTCGCTCGCTGCAGCGGCCGCGTTTGCGAAAGGAGCGCGCCGCTCAAAGCACGAACAGCTGTGACCGCTGTTAGTTCGCACTCGTCCTGTATACACTTGTGCGTTCGTTTCATGCGTGCTTGTTTCTGTTTGAGCAGCGTGCTTCAAGTGTCGAGCGGTGAAAGTTTAGTTCAAGCTCGTCTAGTGTGTGTTCTTTTCGTGCGTCATTTGTGCTTGAGCAGAGCGCTGCAACTTTCGAGCTGCTTGCCGTACATAGCGTGACATTCCAATATGTTGCTATCGCATTCATTCTGGGAATTTTACATGCGCTTGTTGATGACATTCTTGCGCGGTGTTCATAATATGATGTACCCAGGTATATGTTAGCAACTTCAGCTACCACAACGGGTCAATCATGATCATGGGCGTTATTCGTCTGGATGGAGATGTATAACCATAGGCGTCAACGAGGGTGCATCCACATCAAACGGTGCTATAGACGTCAGACTCTGCCCAGGCGGCGCTGCGAAAAACGCTGCCACCAGCGCTCTCATCGCCGCCCTGACCTTAACTGGGTAGTGCAAAGAGAGCCGTCCGCAAGCGAATGTGCATAGGCGACTATAGAACCCCCATCTCTCGTTGGTCTTGAGGCGCGGTTTCCTGAAAATCAAGGACCTGGCAAGCTTCTTCCGTCAATCCACCCTCGCTTCAGAGAAGAAGGACGCTCATGAAAGCGAATTGCGTCTACAGTGCAAAAGATGTTTCAGTTATTTCGGCGTACTGCAACTCGCAAGCACAAGCGAGCATCGCATGACATCGAGTTCGAGGCACTCCGACGTGCATTCTGCAACGCCTAAATGCGTTAAATTTGGGCATATACATAATGTCAAAGCGACGAAATACGTACCACGAGCAATGTTTCTTACGATCAGTGGTACAAAGCTCGCTTTATCAGGCATGAATTGTCCCGGCGATTTTCGCCTTTGCAGTTGCATTCTCCATCCATCTCTCGCTTCCTGTGCGTTGAACTGTTTTATTACGCATCCTGGAATGTACTGTTTACGTTAGTCTTCCGTTTGTATATACTGCAAATGGGGATACGTGCGTGTCCACTTTCTCGGTGTACAACGAAAGGCAAAACCGTGGCCTCCGAGATAGCTCCGGCAATCGCGGAGACCATGGGCAAGAAAAACCTGACGGTGGTCACGACCAAAATTTTGCGATTTACTTGTGTGACGCACGTGTTAGCATTCGCTAGTTAAAGCCGGTACTTTGAACCTTCAATGCGTCCGTGCGTGATGTTGTGTTAAGGTTATGGGTGGTCGCGGAGTGCGCGATCTTGATCGCGCGCTTCACCAGTCTGCATTTAACTGCTGCACGGCGCGCACCGCGGTCTGAGGCTCTGCTGAGCTTCATAGTCAAGGTTACCCCGGTTCTACATCAAGGCTACTCAAAACACTAACATGAGACCCACATTATCACACTTTCTCATGCGACCGGCTGAGGAGAACGCGAGTAATTCGCTTACCCACCACGTTCACAACGGCCCGTATCCACAGCTCTCGCCGTTCTGCTTCGTGCAACAGCTACAGAAATCGGTAAAACAAGTCCTTTACGCCCGTGGCAATTCGCAACGCAACAGTAGCTTCGACTGAAGCCTTTCTTCGTAGCGCGGAGCTGTTGCGTCTGCTCTCGTTTTCGCCGTCGTTCTGGCACGCACTTCATGGCGGTTCGGTTGCGCGTCCGACTAGCGGAGATAAATTCGTAGCTCTTTTTCTGAGTGCTCAATGCGCCAACACACCAAATATTTTGGTTAATTGTTGTTTCCAACTCGCTAGTTGCACCCGGTTACACAGCAAACTGTGCAAGAGAGCCGGACTTTGCACTACCCAAAACTGCTCCGAAAGGTGGCGCTACGTGTCTGCAAAACTCCAGAGTCTGACGTCTATAACTACCAAACACCAATATACATTATAGAAGATGTACAAGCTCTCATATGTCAAAGCACGATAAATTTTCAACTACCTTCATGATGACATGGTTCACTTTCGTGTTATATCGATTCCTATGACAGAGGGATCAGCTATGCTCTACTGCTTAACGGCTCTCTGCCCTGAAGTAAGGGAGCACCGAGTCGAAAAGTAGGGTATAAATGCAGTTGCCTGTAAAATGTCTCGTGATTTCGGGCCCTGCGCAACCACTGCTTACGCTCTTAGTTTCGATCAAGCTGCGAATCCGTCGATTGACCCTTGTGCCAGCGAACAGGGAAGCTCAATTATTTATGCATTATTGACAGTGCTTGACTGCTGAGAACCATGCATGACTACATTTGTCCTCTTCGATCTTGCCTTCCGAAAGGTCATTCCCCTGTTGGGGCGCGAGGGGAAGTCTCCAGCTCATCAACCTGTTCAATGGCCCTATTAGGGCGGCTAGGACTAGCCTCGGTCCCACATATGGAACGCCTTTTGGACTTGTTACAGTTTCTATACCTGCCACGGTCTCGCTCTCCACATGCACTACCTCTACACCATCGGAGAATCGCGTACCTTCCTCGGGCGCGATTTCACTAGCAACGACCTGTCGCTCTCTTTTCTCCGCAGAAGGGTCCGTGTGCATGTCGTACTCGTAAAGACGCGCACCTTTCCCGGGCGGTACCTCACAAACAGCGGCTTTCTCTGTGACTCTATTCTGCACCGTACTCGCCACTTCATCGCACCTTTGTGCGCTGCACATACTGTGCATATACACGACTGACGACAATTCTGATGCTGTGCTCGAATTTCACGTTTCACCATTTCGATCTCTTCGTCTAATGCTCGAATTTCAGCCTCGTGCTTTCGTATCTTCTCTGCCTCGGCTTCTGCCCTTCTTTCGGCTTCTGCCTCGGCTTCTGCCGCCTTTCTTTCGGCCTCTGCCTTTCTCTCGGCTTCCACCTTTCTTGCGCTTTCCGCCTCTTCCCTCTCCCGAATTTCCTCGACACATACTGAGAGCTCGTCCTCGTCCCACTCCAATGCGAGAATCGCCTCTATCAGATCTGGTCTTATTGTGAAGTCCGGCAAATCTAAACCTAACTCCCTTGCAAGCAGAAGCAACACACGCTTTCGCAGGGATTTCAAATACATGGCTGCCTCCAGTGCCACTTTCTCTGTTCCACCCATGATTCCTATCTTGCAACTAATTAACCCTGACGACAACGACAGCTCTAGATTTCTGCCTTGCCTCAAGTTACCTGTTAACTTAGTCTACAAGTAAAGTCCTGTCTTTGCAACAATTAACCTTGACAACACCGACAGCTAAGCCTGACCAAGCTTCTACACTTTTCTGCCTTGCCTCAAGTTGATTAAGCTTTACAAGCTACTTTACGCAATCCTGTCCTGTCACTGTTAATCTTACGCCACCGACAGAAAGAGCTTAACCAAGCTATCACACAGTTCTCTGCCTTGACGCAAGTTACCTGTTATCCCAATGACCAAGACAGCTACACTTCTACCAGCTTTTACTTAACACATGAACTAAATGTCTGGCAAAGTCTAACAGAAAAAGTCGGCACTCACCCAGCCTGCAGTCCTGCCTCCAGCGCCGTGCATCTCAGAAGTGCCGTTCGGTTGAGTCCTGAGGTCGATGAGCTCGTGTCATCTCAGAGGTGCCGTTTGGTTGAGTCCCGAGGTCGATGAGCTCGCGTCATCCCACCGCTGCCGTCCAGTTGTTGGGACCTGTGGTTAGAGGAGCTTCCCGCCGCTGGTGCCAGCTGTTGCGACTCGGATCTTCCGGCGGGTCTCATCGTAGGTAGCTGGCCCCGCCGCCGGTCCCCTAGCCTATCTTGCCGAGAGGAGAGGCGCTAGAACGAAAACGACAGAGATTTATTTACATACTGAGAAGAGAGTAGCAAGAAGTCAAGAAGTGAGAAGGAATGACAAGAAGTGAAAAATACAGTGATGTATTCGGCTTTTATATCGCCGAGTTGTCAATCATGGGCGCATTGTCCGCATCTTCATCCAATACGGTGTCCGGTGGCCTCGAGGTTCCACCCACGGAGGAGGGGCAAGACACCACAATGCAAGTGGAGAGGGCACAGTCCAAAACGATCTCCCAACTATGGTCACGAAAACAGCACCAAGGTTTTGTGCACAGCACCACTTTTGCACGCGTTTGAAGATCTTGGGGGCTTGGGCTGGTTCCAGGAATTCTTCCGGCGAGGGGGCAGAGTCTCTGTGCCCGTGCCGAAGAAAGTGGACTTGCTTGACAAGAATGTCTTTCATCAGGCCACTCCACGCAACCGGTGCTACGGAGAGAGAGGGGGAGTGAAGGTTGTCGCTGCCTTCTCTAATTTTCCGTGACTTCGCTCTTGTTGCGCAGCGGCAGTCGGATTAGTCTTGTTGTCGCCCCAACAGCAAATACCTCAGTAGAGCTTGCACCACAGGGGCTTGCTTGAATGACTGTTTGCAGCGGAGTAACAATGGCCCTCTGTGTCGCGCTGGTCCTGGTGCAGAACCGGTCGGCTGAACCCCTTTTCTTCACGCCAGGCCGGGAGATAACCACGCCGGTTTTCGACTGCATTCCTCGCTTGGAACGGGACAATGAACTGTTTGGCGGGTTCGCAGCAGCCGAAGGAACTCGACGCCGACGGCGATCGTAACAGAACGCTGGTATCGTTCCATAATGGCGGTAATGGCGGCACCCATGCGGTTACAGATTTCAATGCATGGGCCCGAGATGAAGCCTTCCTCTAGAGTAAGTATATTAAATCTATGGCATAAATGGGTTTTCTGCTCTCCTACCTAACGCTTTAATGTCCAAAAACTGTGTGGCTACAATGTACAGTCGAACCCACCTATAACAATACTCAAAAGCCACGAAAATTTGATTATTATAACCGATAATTGCTATAAACCGGTTGCACGAAAAAAATCAATAGGGGTATGGCTGTTGTGAGAAAACTACAATATCAGATTAGATATACCAACAGATATCAGTCATAAGGATGACAAAGCTGTTGATTTTTCGGACATGCTTGAAAATTTGGACCGCTTCACGAGACCGCCACAAGCCACCTAGAGCCAGCTATAACGTCTGAAGTTTTGGACTCGAAATCCTTCGAAGTCTGAACTTTTTACTCCCAGTGGCATGTCCGAACATGTACTAACGAGTACTAGCCACCGCCGCTTCCGTCCCGAAGCAGATATCAAAAGTCAGCTTTTCCGCAATGCCAGAACGCTATGGGGTATAGCATACCGCCAATCCGAAGGGGCGCTGGGGACGTCGTGGTTATGAGCGGGGACTCAGCAGCTTCAATTTCTTGTTTTCTTTCTGTTCAAGGATTTAGCTTCTCATTATCTTTCGGCACGGTCCCCCAACAGCCTGAATTCATTATTATAACCGAAAGTGGGGCGTGAGAGCATTGCTGTAAGCGTGTTATTTCGCCATAGAAAACATACAAAAGTTGACGGTACAGCAGCTTATTTTTATAACCGATATATTCTTAAAACCGGTATCGTTTAAGTGGGTTCGACTGTATAGGAAAAATGGTTGTTCAGGTTTTAAAGCACATGCGTGTTTTCGATCCCAGCCACTTCAAAAAACGTATATAGCTTTGGAAAATACGCCAAAGCCAATGAAGCGGCCTTAACGATTACTTAAAACCTGCGATGAAGCTTCATTGACAAAGTATATGCTTTACCTATCGAACTAATATCAATGCAATGTGTTTCGCAAATTATATATTTTTATTGCTTAAAGTCTAGACATTAATAATATCAATAACCTGACCTCCCACCCTAGGTACATGGCATGTCAAAAATATCCGTTAGGCATTACTGAACTTCCGCCGTAAAACAATGATATTAGTGACCGGTCAGACATAGTCTACCGTGACTTCAAGTTTGCTAGTTCAACGCATCGATATTTTTTTGTGTGTGTGTGTTTCGCATTATTAACTTCTTTTTTGTAACCAACCTAAAAAATATAACGTTTTGCTATTTAAGTACTACAGCGCTAAGCGCCCTGATTACTGAATAGCTGCATCTCAACTAGGCGCAAATGATCCTTTTAATCAACAGCTTCTTCACCGCCGTCTTGCTTTCGCCTGGCGAAACAGGTAAATCCATTTGAGCTCAATTTAAAAATTCATGTTGAACTGTACGTTTTAATACTGCCACCTCTCAGGAACAACGACATTGCGCTCTAGGGAATATTTCTTACAATGCCAATGTTCCAGGAATTTGGAAAATGTAGTGTACATTGATAAGTCACGGAGTTTCCGCCATCCGTACTGTGTAATGGCATCAGCTTCTGAAAGGATCTTTGAAGTGTTCGTGGTCTGTTTCGTTGTTACAGAAATTCGTATTTTTTTTTGTCATAGCTTTGCATAATTAAAGCAGTGAAGGCGTATGCACAAACACTGTCTGGAAATTGCTTAACTCCGACTAACGTTGTTTCGTTTGCATGAAATAATGTTCTTGTTTTTCTCGCTCAATGTACATTTTCGTTTTGAAACAATTTACTGGGGTTGCATTGCTGCTTAGCATATAATATGCCCATACGTATCGCTCTCATCGGGTTTTCACTTGCTCTTTTACATCTCATGGTAGCCGCTGCTGTGCTTCCCGATGAGGTAGCCTAATTGCAAGTTAGGCAATTACAAGAACATCATTAACGAGCTGCCGAGTGATGGTGCGAATACAGATGTGCAGTTTTAAGTTTTCCATAACCGTATTACAGTTAAAGCAATACCGAATCACAGTATAGCCGTACAATAGCAACAACATAGATAGCGGCATTTTTTTTGTGACGGATTGCGCATAACGAAGGCACACAAAGCTAAAATGACCTTTGATATTCGACTGATGTGTAGGCGTAAATTGTTCGTTAGTTACCGTTAGTGACGGAATCAGACTGATCATTGATTCCATAATCTCCAGCGCGAACAGCGTGAGGTGATGTTTGAGCATATTTTGTTGTTAAGGTTATTATTCCACTTTCATAGGAAACTTGTCAAAATTGTCTGGAGCTGCCGTGTTCGGAGTAGCCAGTTAAACTCGTAATTTAACTTTGCATTGCTCTGTGGACCAAGTTATACGCCTAGTGACTTCAGCATCAAGATCACATTGCCAAATAGAGGAGTGTCATTAATGCTAATTATTTCTCTAAATGTTAAACCATCATGCATAAACAAGTTGAAGTAAATTTTAGTTCGTGCCAAGAGATTCTCATTTCTTCAATATATTAGTTGTGTCCATAACTGTCATGCCAATTGTGTTTACAATAATGTATAATTGTGCTAGTTTTTTGTTTGAGCTTTCTGTTACCTTTGAACATGCAAAACTATTGTCTTTTCACCTTGTTTATCGTGATGTTAACCTTGTTTCATATATTTTTGTTGCTTGTCACTGTAAAACATGTAACATGTGATACTACAGATGTCTCTCCTGCGATTGCGCCTTCGAGGCAACGCAGGTATCCTGTAAATAAATAAATAACTACGATGCCACGGGAATTTTCGAAAATTAAATGTCTCGCGTCATTTGGTGTTAAAGATGTGGTGGACTCTTATTTCCAGGGTGCATGGTCTTTGATCTCAATTTATATTTGTTTTTGAAACTATTTTGCTTGTAGTCGGGCTCCCTTGGTTATCATCTGCAAAGAGCCTAATGCCGCATTGCTCTTTTACTGCTTATTTCAGCCTCATTGGAATCCTACCTGGGGATACTCCAGAAAAAAGAATTGCCAGAAACCAATTATAGAAACCAATCCGCTGTGCGGCCCGGGAGGTTTTGCGAGGTACTATTATGATCCCGCCAACAGGACCTGCGCTTATTTCAAGTGGAGTGGCTGTATAAGTCAAGGGGTGTTCGAGACGCGCAAAGATTGCGCTGAAAGATGTAATCCTGGTATGTCAAAGACCCTCCTGCTCTCTATATAAGCTGTCCATGATTAATATCGCCACATTAGCTCATTGTTACTGTGTCGCACAGCAACGCTTCATTTGTTGCTGATGTAGCACGTATATATATATATATATATATATATATATATATATATATATATATATATATATATATATATATATATATATATATATATATATAGAAACGAGACCCAGCGAGCGGCTATATTAATTGCGGAGCACTTTAGGGGCCGGGCAGCAACGCAACAAAACCATATATAGCATAGTCATTTGAAGCGCGCTCTCGCGCCAAAGAGGAAGTCTTCTCTTGTTCTTCGAGCGCCTTAATAATGACATTAACGCAGGCAAAACAACATATAGCATAGCCATCTGTAGCATTTTAAGCTCGCGCTCGAGCCAAAGAGAAGTCTTCTTCCTCTGACCAACTTGGAATGCGCCGAGCTGTAACATAAAAGCCGCTTTGCAGAGTGGGGTTTACACGCCCAGCAAACATGGTTAACAATAAAGCGCATATGCACATCCAAAAACTGAGTGCAACCATTCAATGGGAACTCATGGGTGAAGTTCCAAGAGAATCAAACGTGGGATAGCGATGAACTGTCTACGCGGCTCCCTACAGAAGTCTTGCCGGCACAGGGTTGCGGAAAGCTTTCAAGCGCAAGTGTCCCGTTTGACAGATGCTTAATAATAATAATAATAATAATAATAATAATAAGAATAATAATAATAATTTTTTGGGGTTTTACGTCCCAAAACCACCATATGATTATGAGAGACGGCGTAGTGGAGGGCTCCGGCAATTTCGCCTCCACCGAAAATGCCACCGCCGCGGCCGAGATTCGATCCCGCGACCTTCGGGTCAGCAGTCGAGCAACGTAACTACTACACCACCGTGACGGGTTGGACAGATGCCGGGTTACCCCGTGAACTGGTAGCGTCTGTCGCGGAAAGCCTTCTTAAAGATGTAAGAACTAGTGCACGTTTTTCCACAAAAGAAGACCAAAGCCGGCTTGGTACACGGCGAGCAGGAATACCCTACATTCACCAGCTTACGCATCGCTTGATGAAACTGGGCAAGAAATGCGGTGTTGATGTGTTCTGGATAAGCTGATGCGGCTGTGCACTGCTGTGAATGAGAAAAGAACGCAAGAATGCTCAAAGAAACACGCTACCAGGTTCGTTTCCTGTGTTGAAGGCGTTGTCTACAGCATTCCTTTCTCCTGCGGAAAATGTTACGTGGGACAGACGGGGCGCTGCTTAAATGACCGGCAAAGAGAACATCGAGTGGTGGTATCATCGCTTGCCGCGGGGTACCCTTGGCTGATCATTGTAAGCGGTGTGGGTGCACCCCAGTCTTTAGTGCAACTCGGGTGTTGGGACGGGGTCGTGACCAGACCCGACGTGAGATTTGTGAGGCCATGTACATACACAAGGAGGCAGATTGGCGCGTAAGTGTACGCTCGATTGTCCTCACACAAAAAACAAATTAGCTTCTTGAAAGGGTGCATGCGCGATTCGTAGCTTGGCACGTGTAGCTTGATTTGACGGCAGAATGGCGACGAAACAATCAGTTTAGATTTTTTTTTCAATCGCTATGTGTCCGTGTTTGTTCCGCTCGATTATGTATTCAACTCAAAACCAACCAGCCCAAATTTCAGCTTTAACTGTAGTTGATTGTTTAATATAGGTTGTTACACAATATGAGTTGTTACACAATGCGTATCGGTGTTTGATAGCTATAGCACCGTTTGACTGAAGGTGCACCACTTTCACGCCTAGAGGCACATCTCCATCCCGACGACTAACGCCATCGATCATGATTTAACCCTTGTGGTAGCTGATATAGTTAACATACACGTTGACACGGCATATGGTGAATCCTGTCCAAAGAAGGCATTAAAACACCTAACAAACATTAATATAAAGCTATTGGAAGGGTGCGGCCACTACACGAGTATAGGGTGTTTCAAGAAATGTGACCAGTATTTTTTTAAAAATCAGCAAAAGGCGGTATTTGCTCGCTGCCTTCACAATTGCTTTTTCTGTAGCGGCATGCATCTTAAAATGGTTGAAGACTCGATTTGGGACAGTAATTAAGAAAGTTAAATTAATTAACTTTTCAATTAGCAGAGTTAGGTGGTTAAGTCCAATAGGAGAATTGAAGTCCTTCATGCGAAAAACCCATTTCAGCTTTGAGATTTCGAAAATGCGGCCTGTAGGAATAATTGCAAAGTAATAAAATTCTCCCAAATTCAGCGGCCAAACCGAAACCGAAATGCGGAAGAGCGCAACTGCCATATTCGTCTGACACGTCCACAATGAGTGAACGTCATTATATCAACCATCAACCGACTTCTTGGTGTGAGTGTGTGGGCTGCGCTTGCAGTAGTAGCACGCATGACGCACATACGTTAACGAACGGGGAAGAACTGCACCTCTCTTACCGTTGTCTTGAACAGTGACGTCATTCTAGTTGTCTGCTTGTTGCGCTCATCGGGGCTTGGGTTTCGGTTTCGCCATTGAATTGGCCTGAATTTCGTTACTCCACAATAATTAATAGAGGCCGCTTTTTTTTTGAAATCTCAAAGCTGAAATGGATTCTTGGCATGAAAGACTTCAATTCTCCCATTGGACTTACCCACCAAATTCCGCTAATTAAAAAAGTTAATTAATTTAACTTTCTTAATTACTGTCGCAATTCATGCCTTCAACCATCTTAAGATGCCTGCCGCTACAGAAAAAGCAATTGTGAAGACAGCGAGCAAATACCGCATTTTGCTGATTTTTTTAAAAACAGTGGACACATTTCTTGAAACACCCTGTATACGCTAACAGTGTGGTCGCACTTTATCTTAATTCTTTTCTTTTCCCATTTTCCTTCTCGCACTTTTCAAATTATCTGGCCTAGGCACATTTGCTACATCTCGAGGTACCACTCCAAGCAGTTCAATCTGGCTTCTAAATGCAATAGGTTAAGCGTCAGAGCCTTTCAAGATGTTTGTAAAGGCGGTGATTCCACGTTTCCGATAGTTGATAAGTAATTCAGATGTTAAAGGAGACACTGGCACTGAGAAAAGTGCTTGCAAATCAAATGAAAGCCAAAAAGAAAACACTCTTTCAGCTTAATACCTAAACGACAACTTTGAACATAATGTGGCTTGTTTTAATGTGCAGAATACATGTCACCTCAGCAAAATAGCATTGAAAGTGGACGGAAACTATTTTATGCTTTTTAACGCGAAAGCGTTAAAGAGCTCGTTTCGCGCAAATTCCGGTGTTGGCTTCAGTGTTGGCGTCGGTGCCGGCGTCCTTGATTGTGAGCGAAAAATCATCATCTTGTCAGTCACCAAAAAATCGAGAAAGATGCAAATAAAATCAATAATAAAAAATTCGGCCAATACCATGTACCTTGGGAATCGATGTTATGCGAAGCGTGGGGAGGGGAGGTGAATTTGTTGTAATTTTTTTATTGAGCGAAACCTTACGAACTGCCAGATACGTACAGATGTTGTACGCACAGACATATGTTGAACAGGCGCATATGTTTTATATAACCATTTGCTTACAGCTGCGTAACGATGCCAACAGCAATATGGGTATTAGCAACACCAGAAGCGGTAAGCGGATATGTAGTGCTTCTGTTCGCGAGGACGGCAGCCCTGGACTACTACATAAATCAACTTCAGTCGATGGCGCTTAACTACAATTGAAGTTAACCCGAAGACGGCTGTGTCATAGGGGTACATATGTAATGTTTATAAAATTATATAGCCAGCACTGCAACCACAATTGACGTTTCATGAACATTAGGGTCTATTTGAAAAGCCGTTCCGAGACCTGGCGTGGCTCAGTGCTAGAATACTTGATTACCATGCAGAATGCTGGGTTTCGATTCCTGCTGGCACCGACATTTATTATTTGCATTCGTCGGGTCAACGCTGCCGATGTCAGCTTTTTTGTAAACACTCTTTCGTTATG
The DNA here is from genome assembly GCA_030522465.1 of Rhipicephalus appendiculatus. NCBI lineage: Eukaryota > Metazoa > Arthropoda > Arachnida > Ixodida > Ixodidae > Rhipicephalus > Rhipicephalus appendiculatus. The sequence continues at coordinate 50,300 of JALIZH010011788.1, forward strand.
ATTGCCAATCTCTGTTCTCGACGTTCCTGGGTAGATATAAACTGTCAATCGCTTGGGGCACATACCCGCATACCTGTGGCACATACCCACCCGTGGTATACGGGTATGTGCCACACGTGTCTCGCTGAAAGCGTTTGACTACGCACAGGACGGGATTGTCGTATTATTAACGCGATAGCGTTAAATAGCTCATTTCGCAGAAATTCCGGCGTCGGCGTCAGCGTCGTTGGTTGTGAGCGAAAAATCATCATCTTGTCCGTGACCGAAAAATCGAGAAAGATGCAAATAAAATAAATGATAAAAATTTCCAGGTCCGAGTGAAGATCGAACCCATCTCGTCTGCGTGGCAAGCAAGTGTTCTACCTCACAGCCACGCCTCTGCTTGGGAATACAGTGAAAATAACTTCCTCTGCTTGGAAATGCAGTGAAAATAACTCGTGCTTCGCAAACGCTCCAGGAACGCTCCAGGCGCCGTTGTTTGAAGAAACTGAATGAAAGAGCGTTGACAGAGACGCCGTCGCAACAAGATAGATCACTAAAACTACAAAAAATTATAGAGGCGTTCGCGAGCTGCCTTGTTTCGAACGTGCGGTTCACTCTTCAAGCACCACACTTTTTTGTTACCTTAGCAACGGCGTCTTAATACGTTGGAATTAACGGGCAATATGGCATGCAAACTTCCGGTACGTAAGATCTTTCAGTTCATTTGATTGGCGAATCATCCGACGTCACAGGGCGAGGAAACGGTGACCCCGCCAAAAATCGAGTTGAGGCAGTTGAGGGCAGGCGTCCATTTTATTGTATTTTGAATTTTCTAGGCTGAATAACTTCGGAATGCGTGCCCCTATCACTGCCGTTTCTGCTGCACTAATTTTTTCAGCCTTCAGTCTACACAACCCGCTAGTAAAATATGCAAAACAATGAGGTCTTCAAAAGTGTTGGAGGGCCCTTTTAAAGGCGAAGATTAAGGGTCCCCCAATTTTCAATGTCATGACTAGAGGCCGGATTTTTAGGCACCTAAAAGGCGCGTTCTAGGCGCCAAAAATAGGCAGGCAAAACACAGTTTTAGGCTTCCAAAATCGTAGATATAGGCGCAATAAACTTTCATATTGAACAGCGCAAAAAACAAGACACAGAGAAGAGACTGCACGACACGAGCGCTGACTGACAACTAAATGCTTTATTCAAGCACAAAGAAAAAGAAAGGGAAAAACAGAAATGCCATCGATTGCGTTGCTTGATTGCGAGGTGGCTTACTTGGAAAATACTTCAATTTTGCTGAATGCCTGCAATTCTCTTGTAATGTGCTTAGGGTGCGCGCGCATTTCTGTTTTTCCGTTCCTTTTTTCTTTGTGCTTGAATAAAAGCATTTAGTTGTCAGTCAGCGCTCGTGTCGTGCAGTCTCTTCTCTGTGTCTTGTTTTTTGCGCTGTTCGATATGAATCCCAACCAACTAGCCCAACTCTCCCTTTTGCTACAATAAACTTTTACGTAAATTCAAAATCATGGTGAGTAAAGTGTCCACCGTGGAATAGACACAGTCGTGGATCTCTTTATTTTCGGCATGCACAGAAACAGGTAGTTAGACCACTAAAAAACCAGAAGGGAGGGATGCCTCGTATTTGCCGGGTCTGATCGCGTAGGGTCAATTGCTACTCTGTTGATCTAAGGATTGCCCGCGCTTGCGGAACGAGCGCGCGGTACTCAAACGTATGGTGCGCGACAATTCAACACACAGAGAGGCGGCTGCTACTGTCAGGCGACGACGGCATCGTCACCGAAGATCATCACGACACGTCGCATCTGCCCACAGAGACACGCACTCTTCCGTCAAAGGAACTGACCACCAACTGCCACGTTTTGCGAAGACGGAAACAACAAAAGCAAAGGCAGGGGCACCTCGTGAAGAGTGGCCCTCGCTTCCACAAGCGCAATCTGCTTCAGAGCATCATCGATTCCCGCCGACCTCTACGTCCTCACGAGCCGCTGATTCAAATACGACTGAAGATCGCCAAGTGATAGTCATATTGCAATCGCTTATGAGCGCAATGCGCATTCTCTTAAGCAACATGAAGACCCCGTCTGCGCAGAGCGCGCTGCAGGTGCTGGATACTTTGACTCCGGTGCTTGCAGCTCTAGGGTAAAACCATGGCCCGCGAGATGCGACCGTTTCAAGAGGAGGTCAAGAATTCAACTGTCTTTCAGTGGAACGCAAGAGGACTTAAGGCTCGCATGTCCGACTTCAGACAGTATGTTTTCACCAACCAGTTCCTCATCATTGTGATATGCGAGCCCAACCTGTCAGCTCCCTTAAGACTGTCCGGATATGAATGCTTCATGTCCTCTACTCACGGAGAATGCAGCAAGGTTCTTGTGTTTATACGCCGCGACTTGACTTACGTTCATCACCCAGTACCACCGGACGAAGAAAATCAATACGTTTGTCTGACAGTGAAGAAGAACAAGATCACATTCACAATTCTCGGAGCCTACTTATCTCCATCAACTCGTTTAAATTACGAGCGCTTAGGCGGAATTTTGAGATCGACTCCCCAGCCGTGGGTGATAACTGGCGACTTCAATGCCCACCATTACTTATGGGGAAGCTCCAGGGTCAACACTACAGGTAGACAGTTGGTGTCACTTGCCTCTGAATACGAACTTTGCCTCTCTAATGATGGAAGTCCTACTTATCTGCGTGGACCAGTGTACAGTAGTTGCCTGGACCTTACCTTTGTCTCACGTTCGTTCGCCAGAAGAGTGCACTGGTTTTCCGATTTGGAAACGCGTGGTAGCGACCACATTCCAACTTACCTGAAGATTGAAGGTTTGACTAGCTCCAAGTCCTCCAGAGCCATCCAGTGCACCGACTGGCGAAAATACAAGTCAATCATGGAGGACTGTTGTGATGGTTCACCATTCAACCTAGTGGACGCAATGAAGAGCGCCCCTAAAGGCTACCACGCGCTCATTTTCGATGAGTTCCGCACGCACCGACTTTGACATTGAGCTCGAGAAACTTCGTGCGATTCGTCGCCGTGCGGAACGAAGATATAGACGCACAAAGTCAATTTATGATTTGAGATTGGCCAGACGCACACAGAAGAAAATACAGCGTCACATGAACAAGCTTGCTTCGCGCCGATGGGTATCCTTTTGTGAGTCCCTCGATCCACGTAAGCCTTTGTCGCTCATATGGAGGACTGTACGTGGTCTGCATACAACCTTTGGACAGCGCTACCCGTTTAAATCTCTGGCACTTCATCTACAATGTTCGGAGATCGACGTGGCAGAATCTTTCTGTAGAAGGATTGCCGGCGAACCAAATTCCGCAGGAACGGGGATGGGAACGCCCGACTGCCCACCCTAGCTTCACGTGATCCCCGCATGGAGTGTCCATTTTCTATAGACGAACTGAACGCTGCGCTAGCTTTGTGTAGACGTTCTTCAGCGCCGGGACCTGACGGCATTACCTATCGTGCTCTCTGTCACCTGGGAGATCAAGCTCGGAAGGCACTACTGCTGTTATACAATGACTCCTGGCAGACCGGTATGGTTCCACAAGAATGGAAATCAAGTCGCCTGATTCCACTCCTCAAAGCTGGCAAGTCACCGTTGGTCATTTCCTCCTACCGACCAATTGCGCTCGCTAGCTGTGTGGGAAAAAGTGATGGAACGAATGATCTTAACGCGTCTGGAATGGTACTTAGAGCACTATGAAATCTATCCAGATGCTATGGCCGGGTTCAGACGTGGCCGCTCGTCAATAGACAATGTAGTTGACTTGGTGACATACGTCCAACACCAGAAGGCCAGCAAACGATTATCTGCTGCTCTGTTTCTAGACGTCAAAGGGGCCTACGATAATGTCACGCACGAAGCCATCCTCGACGCATTAGAAGCTGTAGGACTCGGTGGCAAGATCTATAAGTGGGTTCATAGCTACTTGCAGACGAGATCGTTTCACGTGCAGACAGAGAATGGCCCGACACCCGATCATTACGGCAGCCGAGGAGTCCCTCAAGGTGGAGTGCTAAGCCCGACCTTGTTCAATCTGACCCTCATTAGACTAGTCGACAACCAGCCTAGTAGCGTACGACTCCCATTTATGCTGACGACACCTGTATATGGACGTCAGCTGTGACGCGGCTTCAACTTCGCGCTCGACTTCAGAAGGCAGTCACAGAGACATCGCGCTACCTGCGTAATCAAGGACTCGAGATCGCAAGTGAAAAGTCTGCAGTCGTGGCATTCACCAGAAAGCCAATGTCCGTGTATGGCGTATCAATTAACGGGCAATGTGTGTCGTACAGCAGGAGTCACAGATTTTTGGGTGTTATAATCGACAGAGACCTGTCTTGGACCCCACACGTCAACTACGTGAGAAAGCGGCTGACATCTACCTGTCACTTGTTCAAGTTCCTTGCAGGAAAAACTTGGGGAGTGTCTATACACTCTATGTTACAGCTGTACCGGGTATTGTTTATCGGGTTCCTGCGATACAGCCTTCCTGCAATATCCAATACTTGCAAAACGAACCTGCGCACGATCCAAAGCATCCAAGCCCAGGCTCTTAGGATATGCCTTGGTTTACCACGCTGTGCATCAACCGCTGAAACCATCGCAATTGCTCAGGATTATTCAATCACGACGCACATTACCGTTGAGACCATGCGTACCTACCTCAGGCAATATGCCAGGAACCCCTCCCACCACCTGGCAAGCCTCGCGGCTGAAAGGCCCCGTACGCCATTTAGTAAAACTGTCTATGCCCATCGCGCATCGTTTACAACAGGGTATGCGCCTGCGGAGAAGCCGGACTTTCCTCCGTGGTGCTTGTACCTTCCACAAGTACGTCTCGAAATTCCAGGACTGCAGAAGAAATCAGCGTTACCTGCCCCAGCACTAAAGCAACTGAGCCTATTTTTCTTGCACGAAGCCTACAACAACCACGTGCACATCTACACCGACGGGTCGACCACTGTGTCCAGTTCTGGTGGTGCGGTGGTGATACCAGCACGAGAAGTAACACTACGGCTCAAACTATCTCACGTAACAACATCTACGGCGGCAGAACTTGGGGCTCTGCGTTGTGCCCTAGAGTACATCGATTCTGAGAGACCGTGCAAATGGGCTGTTTTCTGCGACTCAAAACCGGCGTTACAGTGTGTGCGGTCAGCTCTCCGACGCGGATGCCACGAACAGCTTACATACGAAATTCTCAGGATACATCACCGCGTCAAAGAAAAAGGCCATGAGATTGACTTTCAGTGGCTACCTGGTCATTGCGGGATCAGTGGCAATGTTTCTGCAGACAACGCGGCTCGTACATCGCATGAGCAAGAGACTACCGTTCCAATTCCTCTTTCTAGGACAGACGCTGCTAAGCAGCTTCGTCGCCTGGCTCGTACACTATGCTTGGCGGAGTGGAACACGCCAAGCATAAGACACACTCGGCTACACCAAATCAATCCAACGCTGGAACTCCGACCTCCAGCCGGGCTTCGTCGGCGTGAAGCCTCACTTCTTTGTCGGCTTTGGTTGGGGGTGGCCTATACGAAAGCATACACGGCATTAATTGGAGTGACCGACAGTTCGACATGCGAGGTCTGCGGCACCAAGGAAGACATTGATCATCTATTATGCCGCTGCCCCCCGATTTGCCTCTGAAAGACGAACGCTCTGTGATGTGATGCGACGACTGGACGATCGGCCGCTCTCCGTGCAGATGCTGCTGGAGCACCGTCCCCATCATTCGTCGGCCAACAAGGCAGTTAAAGCGCTGTTGAGTTTCTTAAGGACCACGGGCCTTTGTGAACGTCTGTGACTATTGTGCAGTGCCCACGCCACAGAAGTGTCAGCGTATTTGTTGATCATTTTCTCTTTTTTTTTTCTTCTTGTGCTTCTTTCTCTCTGTCTCTCTCATCTTTCTACTCCCCCTTTCCCTTTTCCCCCAGTGTAGGGTAGCCAACCGGACTGCTATCTGGTTAACCTCCCTGCCTTCTCCCTTTTGTATTCCTTCCTTCCTGTTGACGAACACCTTTAAAGGGCCCCTCACCATGTCTGAGCATTTTGAACTGACAAGTGTTTTGCATGAAGTGGGCACTCACGATCACGCTTGCCAAGATTTGCAACGTAACGCGCCGCGGAAAAATGGGAAATTTGAAAATGAACACCGCTTGCCCTTCTCGCAGGCGCGCGACCCAAGATGGACCCAAGATGGGTTGACGTACAACAAGGAATGCTCCTGCGTAGTTATCTGAGCTCTAACGTCGCTCCGCTACGTAGACATTGGTGCTCTGACATCACTCGCAGTAGCACGTGACACTGCGAGAATTATTCGAGGCGACATGTGTCATTTCTGTAATATGTTGCTTAAATAGATGAATCAAAGTTGAGAGAAATAATAAAACACACAAGCGGAATGTGTTTGCATTTTATTTTTTATTTCATACTTCGAATCGCAGCGAGATGTGAGCCTAATCAGCCTCCATTTCGTATGCGTTCGTGTTTTCGCCGTTCCCGCGTCGCGCCGGCACCAACCCTAACAACGCTTGGCGCTTGGCGTCCCTAACAACAGTTCCAGCTGTGTGACGCGGTGTGTCGCGGTAAGGATACGTGATCCGTGCCAGCCTCTCCAAACGTGCGCGCACTGAGGCATCCCTCCCAAAGAAATGGGCAGTACACTACAGAGAACGCCGAAACGACACAACACCGCTCGTGTGCACGACCTGGCTCAGGCACGTCATGCGCACGTGACCTTGCGTGCGCATGACGCCTCCTCGCATAATGGTATCGCGGCTCGTATTGAACCAACTTGAAAAATTATGGTAGTCCAACGCTCTTCATTGGCACGCATCAACAAACAAAACCAAACCCGCGTGCATACCCCATTTTTCGTACTTTTGATCTACACTCTTCTCTCCCCTAATAGCGCTCCATGGTTTCGCATTCGTCCGTCACCTTCCCGCGGCTGCACAGAGGGACCTCCTATTTCTTGCCCACTGCCACACATATGTCTTCAGGGTGGTTCACTTCCTTGAGGACACCGGAATTGACAAACGGCTCTAGAAGCCAACCGCCGCGTCCTCGACCATGGACGCCACTCTCCCTTCTCATGTCCTCTTCCCATGTTTATTTCCCTCTCCCCATTCCATAGTAGACGTTGACTTGCTCCCATTTAGGGTTACAGAAACAGCATTTTTTCCTCTCCTGAACATCTCCTCCTTTAGCCGCTCGCGACAACTCAGCGCGTTGGCGTAAGATGGCCGGCGCGTCCCATTTTACGGTTGCTAGCGGTTGTTTTCCGGAAACTGGTCGAACTAGAAGGCTAGTTTGAACTCCCTAGTATTCCTAAAGGTCAGTGTTGCCTGGTAACATGAATAAGGGTCTCAAACTGCACTCGAAAGTGAAATTTGGGGTTAAATAGTGTTCATATAGGCACCCATTTGGAAAATAGGCATTTATAGGCACGTATAGGCGTTTAAGCACGATCGCCAAAAATAGGCATTTATAGGCACTATAAAAACACTATAAAAGCTCTTCTTAACCTCTAATTCGTGCTCATATATCAATGTGGCACGATAGGAACGCAAGGAACAAAATAGGCATTTGCCTATAATCCGGTCTCTAGTCATGACCAGCGAGTCATATTATTGCGATAGCAATTATATGGACACTGTCCGCTCATTTTTCTCGTCGCCGTCGCCGCCATGTCCCGGATATGTATGTGTATTTATATATATAAAAAAGGCAAGTTTTTCACCTTTCAGAATAACCATCCAGTCGACAGCTAAGCTCGTACTCTAAAGCAGTTTCAGTGTGATAAGCCAGTCTTTATTTAAAGAGTACATTTAATATTGCCGTTATTTGCTCTCCTAAAACAGCTCCCGCATAGAGAAGAGGGATGCGGTTAGTGACAGACAGACAATGAACATTAATTGATCCCGATAAGTTACTGACAGGACCCCCCTAACGGGAGGCCGCTGTAACCGCTGGCCGCGCCCACGTAGAGGACAGAACGCCATGACGCTCCGCTCTTTCCTGGGCCCTCTGGATAGCCTGAGCTTGCTTTCGGAGTACCATGCTTCTTATGGCCTCCTCCGATTCGGCCGATTCGGCTTCGCTGGGAGGAAGTTTTTAGGCAACGCGGGACATCGCGAGAGCATGTGAACCACAGAACATATATATATATATATATATATATATATATATATATATATATATATATATATATATATATATATATATATACAAAAGCCAAGAAGAAAGTGAGATAGTGCAAAGTGCGCGCTCGGTGCCCCACTCGTTGCGATGCGTTGGCTCCCTGCACTTCGGCCTGCAGGGCGTAGTCCCTTTTGCCCGGGCGCGCGCGCGCTTATCTTGGGTTGGGGAGAGGGGGGGCAGTTTTACGTCGTTCGCGTTCGTCGGAAAGACTGCGTTTAGGTTACAGAGCGCACAAAGGTCTCTTCGCTTGCTGCAGAGGCCCCGTTTCCGAAAGAAGCGTGCTGTTCAAACACGGTGAAGTAACAAATGTGACACTTGTTAGTTCGCGCTCGTCCTGTGTATACCTGTGCCTATGTTTCGTGCGTCCTTTGCGCTTGAGCAGTGCGCTCCAAGTTTCGATCTGCTTGCCGTTCTTCACGTGAAATGCCAATTTGTGGCTATCGCATTCATTGCTTCGCCCTTGCGGCGAAACTGTGGCTTTTTTTTCTAAAACACAGTCACTGTCACAGCACATAAATTTAATTGACACTACTGGCATTGCTTGCTGTTTACACAATGATGTCACTAATTCCTAATGCTGTTGGCACCATCGTCGCTTGGACTTTCTCCGGCCAAAGCGCTGAATTCTGCGCCGTAACGCCAAAATAGGTATTGTCCTTCGGAGTAACCGCATGAAGATTCGTACAACGGTTTCATTTCACCCGCCTATTTTTTTTTTTTCGCGAGGGTTCCGACAGGAACCTAACACAAGCTCGTTAATAATATTTTCCGCTTCTTTCTTGTTTACAAACGCATGCTTTCTGTTTTAAGTTTACTAATATAGAACTTCAACATTACACTTAAGAGCTGGCAGGCATTAACGGGGATATCATTGGCCTTAGTGAGGTTGGAGAACAGGGAAAGCGTACACAGTACGGACCGGTGGGTGCGTTCTTTGTTGCGGAGGGGCTTCCCGTAAAAAAAAAATGATTCCTTTATTTTTTTTTAATATTATCTTACCGATGCCTAAAATATTCCGCTATGGGTTCTACATGAGGGGTATGTATATCAAGTTCGTAAGAGTTTCCTTGAACGCCTGGAGCTGGAGTTGGGCACAGCGTTGGCAGCAAGTCTGTTCTAGTCCTTTAAAGTCTGAACGAAAACGAATTTCAGGCGATTAGTAGTGCGAGCTGCAGGAAAATCAGTGGCCTTCGAATGGTTATGGCGGAATGTGGTGCGACGAGCGGCATCGATGTTACTGATGAAGCGGGAAGCGATGGAACGTAAGGAAATTCTTTACCTCGCCATAGCGCGGCGCAGTTCCAGAGCTTGAAGATTTAAAAATAATTTAAGTTGAGTAACACTGGCTTGATAGGTATAGTCGCGGTGACTGAGCGTTGCTACGCAATTTCGTACGAATTCCAGGGCCGACAGCCTTGGCCTGGCGGTCCCGACGTGGGAGTCGCCCGCTGCGCGCTAACGTGCGTCTTGCCGGACAAGAATAAAGTTGCTCATCCATCCAGGGCTATGGAGAGGTTAGTTTGATGTGCGTCCCAAACAGAGCATGTATATCGAGTTGAGATCCTTCAAATCAGTTGTGTGGAAACCCCTCAAGGTGGCAGAAGGCCTCGTAGCATTGTGCTAGAAACGGGTTGTTGTGATTTTTCCGTTTCAAGGATAACTTGGATTGAACGAATGCTAAATATACCAGTAGACTTATCGGAGGTGTAAGGAGGTGAATATTACGGAGCGGATAGCAGAGCACACGGTTGCGTTCGTTGGTAATGCTGGAAATGTCAGTGGAAGTAGCAGTGGAGGTTAATAATGTATCTATAGTTAATAATGTATAATATCTATATGAAGTGACACCACATGTTTCGGAGCCAACTGGGCGTATATAGCGGATATGAATAATTGATGCCAATGAAAAGTAAGTAGTGACGTTTTGAAGACGTTTGAAGACATTGACCATTTCTTACTCCACGATTTAATCAATGCAAGGTAAAAATCAGCCATTTTCTCATACCCTGTGGGAGATCTTCCACCGAAAGAACACTTCTCAAGCTCTCTGCAAACGAGAATAGCCTATGAATTATTGTTTCTGTAGTACTTCACTTTGGCGTATCGACATTGGTATGCTGCCACCGCAACGTATACAATGAATTCTACAAATGGTTTTTGTCGGTGACTACCATTCACCGCCCTAATGAATAATATGAGTAATTATTTTATGCGTAGATGCGCATCGTTGTATTAAGAATGGAGCTGCGCTTTAAATACCCTCAAAAAACATTTCACTCATCAGTAAAAGTACATTGATACTTCAGAAGCGAAGAGTTATAGAAAACGCCAGAGCGGACAGAAAACCGCCTTCGCGCGTTGCACACGTTCACATTTGTTCGGCCACTCCTGTATGCCGCTGCCGGCACCCTCGCCACTTCTACCCAGCCTTCGTTAACAAATCAAGGGAATGCATGCCACTTTGCCCTTTCCTTGGGGTCTTTATTTCGTACCTATTCAGCTAGTGCATTCAGAATATGGAATATGGAGACGAAATCGTTTCCACCTAGCTTCAAGATAATGTTTCATCCGGAGATACACCAGCAGAAACTACGTGAGCGGAGACAGCGGCAGCGGCCTCGATGGAGTTTCCCGGCTGTATGAAAACGGGGTGTGGGTACGGGCTAGTTGGTATTCCATTTCGTAGATTAGAGTGCCTGCTCATGTTAGATTAGAGTGCCTGCTCATGTTAGGTTTAGAGTGCCTGCTCATGTTAGCTTCGTGTTTTTGGAGGGGGGCGTTTCTGATCACATGCTTTGGGTTATCGCACACTGTCGTGTTCATAAATTGCTTGTTCTTCACAACAAAGTTAATTTGGAAGTCAGCGCTCGCCTTCGTTAGTTTCGTTGTCCTGTGTCTGCTGTTGCGCTATAATTAATCTATGTATGAAAACGACTTATGTTGGCGTAGGCCGACTCTCTGCTGGTGCAGCTCCAGCTAATGGCCGTCTCCTCTGTTGTCTTAGTCCAACTCAGGCTCTTGAGTAAAGCGTTTTCGTAGAGGCTTTGAGTTTTGTCGTGCAGCATGAGTAGTATGCGATTGCGCCGATATATATCACCAGCGACTCCTTGGTCGCTATTTCGAAATTCCGGTCGGATGTACACACCACGTGGTTTATATGCAAGTGAAGCCAAAGTATGGTTTCCTGCAATACGGCAACGTGTTCCGCTGTCACGTGGCGACAAAAACAAATTGGTCTCGGACCGAATTTTTCGTCTCCGGATGTTTTCTCCGGATGTTTTCTGGCCACATGGGCGGCGAAGCCAGCAGATCTTTAGCGAGTTTTGCCGTCTTCTCACTTCGGATTCGCAAAGCTACTGAACCGATCATCGGCGCAGTAACACCTGTGTCAATAGCCCTGAATGTTATTTTACGTGACCATCGCTGTGCCATCAACGATAAAGTCAACAGAAGCGATAGCGTATGACGAAATGCACGCCGTGGTCGTCGGTATGAACCTTGGTCGGCTTGAGTAGTTATTCAGTCGCCAGTCGTGCACTTCTGTCAGTCGCCGGTGTGAATGCCGCCGGAGACATGTGTCTCTTTGTGAATGGAAATCTGCACCTGAAAAAGCAACAAAGAAAGTTCATAATGAATTCAACTGCATCTGCAGATACTTTCGTATTAAACAGTTTCCTTTCATAGGTGCACTGCCGCGTTAATTATGTTGTGTACTGCCCAATTATTAATTAGCCTTTCAGAATGCATGTGAAAACAATGTCATACTGAGGTGCATTAGAAGAACCAGAAAAGACAGTATTAAGATTACCACCTTCATGAACCTCTCCTCACTTTTAAGCGGCTTTTATTGCAGACTACTTATGCCGTTTCAGGGGAAGATCTTGGAGTATGCGCACAACCCCAAGAAAAGCCTTGCGGAGAAAATATAACTAAACACCGAAAGGCTTGGACTGTCTCTTACTACTATGACATCCTAAGTGGCACCTGTCAACAATATAACATATGCAGTAATGTAGGACAATTTATGGAGAAAAATAATTTTCCTTCGGAGACGCTCTGTGCCATTCATTGCACGTAAGCAACGATCTTACATTGACTTACATAACCACAGGTGGCAGGTCCATGTTTCTAATCCTGCATATGTGTATACTTAGCATAAAACCCATGGCACTATCAGTGGCCTGTTTTTGTGCATTAGCGGTAATAATATCTAAACACAGCGCACTGGAAATGATACAGGTCATAGCAAAAGGGAACCGCAACACTTTCGACCAGCTCCGGCGTTGCAACACGCACCCATAGCATGGTACTCAAGCGTTTGTGCGTTCTACCTGCTAGAGTTACTGTATAGGCTACCTTAAGTTATCGGGGTTGCTATCGAAACGCCGCCAGCAACCGTGCATTGCGGAGAAGGCGAAGCTCGGGCCAACATTTTATTTCCCAACGTCGCCACCGCAGCGAACTTCATTGAGATTAGTTGTCGCCATCCAACTACATCGCTGATTGGGGAAATGCCAGTGTAAATCAGCGGCTGACAATAATTGTAGGCGACTGTCAATGTCAACCGGTGACAAAATATGCATGTCACCTGCAAAAACGGGGTTTGACTTTGCCGCCTAGCTGTGGTAGTTAACCGGACACAATGGCGGACACAAGCGCAACTCTCTAACCTAAAAATGCCGTATCCACGAACTGAATGCGCCCTCTTCTGCCAAGTGGCCCAATGAAAAAAGTAGTACTCCTAGCCGGGCTGTCGTATTCACACAATCACCACTGAAGCACCTTTCTCGAGTTGAGTTTACGCTAAATGGTGCTTAACAGCTTGTCTTATATATTTTCTCTTTTTTTTGATTCATATGACGACAAATTGGGTCGGAAGAAATAAAAAGGATTCAGGAGCCCTTGCCTATGGGGAACATGGAGGAAAGCGAAACTTGGCGCGCGCGTCCCTGGCGTATGGCTTTCTTTCTTTCTTTCTTTCTTTCTTTCTTTCTTTCTTTCTTTCTTTCTTTCTTTCTTTCTTTCTTTCTTTCTTTCTTTCTTTCTTTCTTTCTTTCTTTCTTTCTTTCTTTCCTAGCATTGCGCAGTACTCTCTCGTAACTGTTTCCTTACTCCGTGTCGGGACCGTCATCCACGTGTTTAGCAGCTCATCAGTTCCGTTGCTAAAGGCAACAACGATGATCATGAGTTCACATTCAGCACGTGAAATCACCCGGTAGCTCGATTACGTCCATAAAAGTTCAGATGCATTATCAGAAACTACTGATCACTGACAAGCCCCCGATCGAGAGATAATCCCGTCTTGGGAAACGGCGCTTACAAATGCGCATATGACCGGCGCACCATAAGGGGGGAGGGGGAGGGGGTGATTACAAGGAAAAGGAAAAAGGCACCTAATTTCTGCAGCCCTTTCGGGAGCACGGCGCAGTGCCTTGAGGGGAAAGGGGAAGGGGAGTGACAGGATAGGAAGAGAAAAGAGGTGAGGAAGAGCACTCAGAGTACCGCAGGCGCGGCAAGGGAAGGGGGGAGCTGTCGGAGCAGGAGCCAGGCGTGGTGGAGAAGCCAGGGGGGCGTCTACAAGGTGAGGGGCACATGTGCGCCCGTTCCCGAGCGTTCAGGTGCACTGGAGAGCGTTGAGCGGCACGTTGACTGCCTGGAGGCAGGCGTCCCTCAGTTGGAGTGCCTCAGGCAGGTATTCGATGACGGCCTGCAGGACCGTCAGGAGGCCGCCGATGACGATGTCCCTGAAGTCCTCTGCAGGCGCGTCACTGGGGGGCAGCAGGATGGTCCACCATGGTGGCAGTCTCTGCTGGCTGGAGAGGCTGCACCGGCTTCGAGGCGGCTCGTTGCAGGCCAGGGTCCTTGGTCCCGCTGTGAGGCAGGGACTGCTTCAGGGCGGCTGCGTAAGAACGTACCTCGTGGGTCTCCTGTCGCACCGCCGCCCTGACCGCCCGTCTCGACAGCAGAGAAGTTGCGCTGGCCATCAGGGTGGCCACGCGACGTTTCTCTTGCATCTAGAAATATTTGCGCAGGCACACGGGGACACAGAAGAGACACAAACGAGCGCAATCTAACAACTGGTTTATTTTTTTGAAAAACGTTCATCGGAACAGCGCAATCTGGTCACAAAAAAAGCCGGCAGATCCCACGCACTGTGGGAATCGATGTAATGCGAAGCAGCCAGGAAGGAGCAAATCATGCTTTACATAATTTGCATATCATGTTTTACATGTTACGACCTGTCATTTGTGTTCGTCATACAGTCACGTCGCGATATACCAATTTTGGTGCATGTCAAGCTAGCGAACTGGACGCAAGCGCACCATGAGCGTGACATATAAATGGCATTGTAGATGACATGCATGCCAAGATTTTCATGTTACCACGTGCCACTTATGTTCGTTATACAGTCATGTCACTCAATACCAAATTTGCTGTATATCAAACTAAAGAAACGGCCGCGAGCACGCCATGAGCGTGGCATGCAAGTCATGTCGCACATGACAAGTCATGATTTCCATATTACCACTTGTCATTTATGTTCGTCATACAGTCATGTCACTCAGTACCAAATTTGGTGTATATCAAGCAAACGAAACGGCCGCGAGCGCGCCATGAGCGTGGAATGCAAGGCATGTCGCTCATGAAGTCATGATTTCCATATTACCACTTGTCATTTATGTTCGCCATACAGTCATGTCACTCAATACCAAATTTGGTGTATCTCAAGCTAACGAAACGGCCGCGAGCGCGCCATGAGCGTGGCATGCAAGTCATGTCGCACATGACAAGTCATGATTTCTATATTACGACTTGTCATTTATGTTCGTCATAGAGTCATGTCACTCAATACCAAATTTGGTGTATATAAAGCTAACGAAACGGCCGCGAGCGCGCCATGAGCGTGGAATTCAAGTCATGTCGCTCATGACATGTCATGATTTCCATATTACCACTTGTCATTTACGTTCGTCATACAGTCATGTCACTGAATACCAAATTGGGTGTATGTCAAGCTAACGAAACGGCCGCGAGCGCGCCATGAGCGTGGCATGTAAATCATACTTTTCATGACAAGTTAGTCACGATTTTCATGATATGACCAGCCATTTATGTTGTTCATACAGTCATGTTATGCCATACCAAATTTGGTCTAAATGCCATTAACGATACGGCCAGGAGAGCACAAAGTCGTAGGCGGCTAGATAGCTAGATAGATAGATACGCTCAAAGTCACCGAAGTTCGCTAAGAAATGCTTCGCATTTAAAACATTAGAACTGCGCACATGGCACAACTTATCACATGCTCACTGAACAGCAGACAAGAGCGACACTTCCTTCTCCAGCAAGGCGACCGAAGGGTGGCTAACACACTTTTCTTTCAGCTTGTCAATGTGATAGGCCTCCATTATTTCTCTTGAAGTTCGGTTTCGATGCCTACATTCTAAGGTAGTGTTATTAAAACAAGGCGAACAAGCGCACTCATTGCAATGCATTGCTAGATGTGTATAGGGGCGACCTTTCAGACTCGACATATGCTCCCTTAGCCTAGTGTTAATGCATCTGCCAGTCTGCCCCACATACACATGGCCACACGTCAGAGGAATACTGTACACCACATTATTTGCACATTCAACAAACTGGACCTTGTGTTTAATGCTACAATCCTTTTGTACACTGCTCAGTCTGTCACATTTCTGGTTGACCATCGCGCACACTCCACCGATTTTGTTTTCGGCCGAAAACACCACCTTTACACGAAGAAGGAAGTGTCGCTCTTGTCTGCTGTTCAGTGAGCATGTGATAAGTTGTGCCATGTGCGCAGTTCTAATGTTTTTTGTGACCAGATTGCGCTGTTCCGAGGGTTATTAAGTGAACGTTTTTCAAAAAATAAACCAGTTGTTAGATTGCGCCCGTTTGTGTCTCTCTTCTGTGTCCCCGTGTGCCTGCGCAAATATTTCAAGATGAATATGTTCCAACTAGGCCGAATCGCAGTTTTGTTCCTCTTGCCATCTCGAGCAGGTGGGGGGTGTTGGCTGCATGAGCCCCGCCGCAGTTGACGCAGCGGGGTTTGCAGCTCGCAGCAGGCTGGTGGCGTCCGCCGCACCGGATGCAATCTCCCGCGCGGTGGCATGTGGCGGCGACGTGGTCGAAGCGGCCACACTGTTGGCACTGGATCGGGCGCGGCCTGGCGTGGCGCACGCGAAGCTGCAGCCCGAAGAGGGTGACGCAGTCAGGAGGGGTGGGACGCGCGAAGCGCAGCTTCATCGTGCGTCCCTCCCTGGTCGCCGCTGTCACTGGAACGGCGGAGACGATGCCACGAAGCAGCTCCGTGTCTGCCAGGTCGCCGTCCACGCCGTAAACGAAGCCGGTGCTGACGCAACGGTCCGCAGGTGCCCGGGCGGTTACGGGGTTGCCATTGAGCTCCGTGATGGTAAGGAGCTCACGCAAACACTCGGGCGACGTCGCGGCAGCTGCCACGACGTTGCGACGGTGGTTCACACGCACCACCGCAACTCCGGGCCGCCCCGCGAGCGCCGCCGCGAGCGTCAAGCGCGGCGATCCCTGAAAAACGCCGCCGGGGGCAGATGGTCGGTACAGGGCTGTACCCACCACTGCGGGGTCCGTCACGACAGCCGCGGCCTCCAGGGCCTTGGCCCTCCGCTGTGCCGCCTTGGAGACCACGTTGACGAAGTCCCCATCGACACCGGAAGGGCCTGGGCTCGGGTGTGGCACGGTGGCCGCGATGTTGTGAGGCAGGAAGCTGCTGGGCCGCGTCCAGTGCCCTCGCGTGCGCCGTCTCCTCCGTCCTTTCCTCGGGGGCAGCGTGATAGCAGCAGGGACGCTCGCCGGTGTCTCCCGCACGACGCGGAAGTCAGCGGCGTCGTCGAGTACGGGTGTCTCGGCTGCAATGGTCACGGCATGCTTGGAAGGCCCAGCAGGCTCGTCAGAGTCGCTGCCTGCGCGGGTGCGCTTGCGGCTGCACTGGGTGTCCATTTCTCCCTCGTCCGACGACAGGGAGAGGGGGGACGGAGCGACCTGCTCGTCGAGGGCGAGGCTGGTGGCTGCCGTGGTGCTTGGGGCGGGCGGGGAGTGCCGCGAAGCAGACGTGGTCGCCTCCTTCACCTTCTCCTTAAGCCAGCCGCCAATGGCGGTGGCAGCCTGCTGCTCGAGCTGCTGCTGAAGAGGGGCTTTGGGTTTGGCGCCCTTTGCCTTCTTCCTTGTCATCGTGGACGCTCACGCCGCCGAATCGGGCGTACTCGCAGGTAGAAGAGATACCGCCGAGGTATGCAGAGCGCGGAAAAACGTGTCCTCTCTGCTCAACAGTTCAAACGGTTCCTCACCATAAAGGGCAAAAGTTATGTACAGCAACACTCCTGTACACAAATGGACGCCAGCTTTTTTTCGCGGCCACACCAACAGCGCCAGTATCTGAGGCAATACAAGCTTCGCTTGACAAATGTTTTAGGACACACTTGCTAAAACTATTATGAGAAATCGGACAACTGATTCAATTGTAATTGTGTGTGGACAAGACATAGCAGAGAGGCCAGTAGTACTATGGGTCACAAAATTAAATTTATATTGTCATCTCAACAACACGCAGCAAGCGTTTCTCTGTGTATCAATCTGTCAGATATACAAAAGTTCTACAGGGTTTCTCGTGCTATTCTTAAGAACACTTCCAGGCGAAAACCTTACCGCCGCTAGCATAAATTGGCTATGCCCGTCTGCAGCGACTTACTTACGAACGCTATTCCAGTATGGCTCCATGACGTGCCTTAAATCAAATTGCGTCACTTCCTGATCACGGTTAGTTCTGGTCTGTCGTAACAGAGCAGCCCCTTTTCCTGCGTGCCAGGTGCGGTCAGTTTCGATATCGCCATTAGAACTCGCTGATGAATATCTCAGATTACGTACAAACCCCGCGACCGCCTTTTTTTCAGTTGTCGTGTTATGCAGATGTCTGATTATTTGAAAGATTAAGTTCGTTCACTGATATTTAATTCGCATTATCAATGTGCATTTGTAAACATGCGCCGATCCCTATTTTTTTTGTCCTTCCAAGTAAGTGCGACATCATCGTCAGTATATTGAAGTAAAATTGCCATTGACCAGTGCACTTACAAGAAAGAGTCATTTTCCAACTTTTCACACTCCGCACCCCCGCCCTCCACCCAGTCCCAAAATACGCTTATTCAATCTTGGATGCTGCAATCGCATTTCGATGGGAGCGAAAAGCTAGAGGCCGGCGCACACTGCAATGTCAGTGCGCCTAAAAATACCGAGGTGGTAGAGCTTATTCGGACCATTATACTGCGGCACAGCCTAAGCCACTTAGACATGGTGGACCCCATAAGCCGATGGATTTTATTTCATCAGCTATTGTAACTCAGAGAGAGCAAGGTTTATAGATTACTTGACAAAGTTTGATAGCAACTGTTTTAATTACACCGTGTCGCTTGTGAATTTCTGCAGTGCTTAAGAATTTATTTTATTTTCAGTGGATTTACCTGGAGAGACACTCAACAAGGGAAACAAGCATGTAAGAGTTCATTGATCTAATGTTCATACTTTTTCGCAACCCGTGAATGGAACGATTCACCGGGCAGATTCCAAGAACTGACGCATCGTGCCCCGAAACGTCCCACGAAAGAAAAGACGATCTAAAAGTAGGTCCTTCGGTGCGCCTGCGAACACTGGCTGCGGTCACGTGACCAAACCAGAGCCAAGAGTTCAGAAAACGCAAGTGAAAATCCGGCTGATCCCACACATTTCTGGAAACAATTTCATGCGAAGCACTCAGAAAGTTGTAGCCTATCCCTGATTTATTTTTGCTTTGATCCAAGCATTACGAGGTCGATTGACGTCATTAGGTAAATTGAGCAGTTACGCGCATATCTTGCGCTTACCAGGCACGCTGAGTGCACGAGCGTATAATGTTACACTGTGTCACAGTCCGGCGAAGCGTCGGCACTCACGCTATAGAGGAGAGACGACAAATTATACACCACGGTGCGATAAGTATTGGTCGTAGGAGTTTTCGTGCAATGCTTGACTGTAGCTTCCGCTGTCATACGTGCACATATGTGTCGCTTATTAAATTGACACAACTGCGCATAAAAAGCACTGCAACCGCAGTTGGCGTTGTCCTTATAAGACGGTTATCGAGGGTCCTCATCCAAGGCAATTTGAAGCACTGGCGCAGATCTGAGGCAGAATACTTGTTTCCTATGCGAAATGACTAAGTACGATTCCGGCTCAAGCCGTGCTTTTACCGAAAAAGCTGTTATGACATCACAACAGCCGTATTTGGTACGGTAGTTGTCCGCCGCAGGCACCGCCGCTGCTGCCACCGCGGGTGTCCGTAATCGCTATCTCGCAAAATGAAAAACAAAGCAATATCTAGGATCAGATGAAACTTGAATCTGAGCCCTCTGCGGCACACTCGAGTATGCTACCGCAGAGCCACGCCAGCGCTTGAAACTCCTTCGCAAAAAGACCTTATGCAGGTGTGATGGTGGGCAAGAAATCGCGTTATAGTATGTGATGTAGGGTAGTACAAGAGTAAAATAACAACCAGGCTTCACACAATGTGAATTACGTAACGAATGGTCGTTTCATGCGGGCAACCAATTACAAAGTGTTCAGCCATAACTCTTCCTCCTCCTCAGCCACAGCATCAATAAAAATGCAGGAGTCATGTCGGTCAAGAAATCGCGTTAACATAGCTAATATAGCGTGGTACAAGAGTAAAATAACAAGCAGGCGTAACAAATTGCGAGTAGCGCAATGAGTGGGTCGCGTCCAACCCATTACGAAAGACTCAGCTATCATTCTTTATCGTCATCAGCCACAGTATCAACAAACTGCACATAATGCCTTATAGGCTAGTAGCAGGTAGCTCGCTTCTCCACATAATGACGTCATCATGGCCAAGGAATCACATTAACATATGTAAAGCAACAACCAATCGTCATGCAGTGCGCATTGCGTAAACAGTGGGTCCTTAAATGCCCCCAACCCATTACGAAGGTCTCAGCCATAATACTTCATCGTCATCAGCCACAGCATCAACAAAGTGCACATAATGCCTTACAGGTGAGTCGCAGGTACCACAATTCTCCCAGAATGACGAATAATTAATGGCATATTGGATCTTGGCAGTTTCGGGAAGGTGGAAGAAGGCCACCATTCTCCTCATTCCCGAGCCCGGAAAGCCACCCAGTCTCGAGAATCTCAGGCTATTCTCTGTGTGGGCAAGGTGGCCGAGCACGCAATTTTCAACAGGGTCTCCCGGTACTTGGAGGACAAGGACGTCTATCCCCACAACATGATATGCTGCAGAGCGGGTCTTTCGAATCAAGACGCCACGAAGTTTATGAAGGAGTAGGTCATCGATCACGACAGGCGAGACACGAGAGTCATACTCGGGCTAGACTTGAAGAAGGGCTTCTACAACATCCTCCACTCCTATGTTTTGGGGCCGATCCCGAGCATTGTTCGGGGCAAGCACTTTCACGACTACGCGAGGTCATTCCTGATGGCCAGAGACGCCATCGTAAATGTAGGAGACATCGCGTCGGAATCGGTTAGGCTCGGTTCTAGAAAGACGACTAAGGGGTCAGTCATATCATCGACCCTCTTTAACCTCGCCATGGTGGGTCTATCGAGGAAACTGCGAGGTCGACGGCGTTAACCACACGGTATATGCAGAATATATGCAGACGACGTCACCATATGGTGCGCCGCGGCAGCGACGGCAACGCGGAGGCTGCGCTTCAAGACGCCATTGAGGACCACCTCAGACCGATCGGACTCAGATGCTCGCCGCGGAAATCAGAGCTGCTGATGTACAGGCCAAGCGCAGGGGCTCCATACCGAAAGGTTGGGGGCCTGTATAGAACATCGACATCACTCTAAGGACAAGCGAGGGCGGTACCATTCCCAGGGTGGACACCCTCGGCGTTCGGGGTATGATAATCGAGTCGAACGGCTCCAACAACCAGACGGTACTGAAGCTCACCAAGCGGACAATGCAGCCAGGTTGATAAGAACGGTTGCTAACAGCAGGCAGGCAGGCAAAGAACTTTATTATTATCCGGAGGCGGCGCTCGACCCCCCCTTAGGGGACGACACCTGTGGGCCACTCCCACGACGGGACGGGGAGGTTAAACTCCACGGCCATGTCGCGGGCCCTCTGGATGGCCCTAAGCTGGTCTCCTTTGTCGTGGCTTGTGAGGAGATGGTTCCAGTCCGCCTCCGTAGAGGGAGACTCGCTGCTCTCGCGCAACGCAGGGCATTGCCACAGCATGTGGTGTAGAGTACATTTGGGGTGACCACAGCGCGGGCACCCCGAATCTATGTCATCCATGTATTTCGAGCAATTTAGAGGTGATGCACACGCCTCCATCTGTAAGAGTCGTAGAGTGATGGACTGAGGTCTTGTTAAGTGTGGGTGCGGGAGTGGGTACTTCCGCCGCTCCAACTGGTAATGTTTGCAAATTTCATTAAAAGTTAGCAACGGATCTCTGAAGTACAAAGTAACGTCCTCAGCCTTCGAGTGGTTCTCCCCGACGTGGAATGTGAGACCTCGCGCCCGGGAGTGAGCCAACTCGTTGGCATTAAGGATGGTTCTGTGTACGTGTGGGCCAACGTGCGCCGGGAACCAGATTATGTGCTTTTTGTCTGACCAATTGGCAGCAGAGAGAACGCGCGCGGCTTCCCTACAAACTGAGCCCGTCATGAAGGCCCGTACGGCTGCGCGCGAATCTGTGTCCGGCAGCAAGGACTAAGCGAGGAGAAGCTTGTTAGCTTGGTTTATGCTTTCATGATGTGTCACTTCACCAAAGTCTGGTCCATCCATAACTGGCAGAGGTCGGAGCGGGTCAAGCTGGACACGTTGATCAGAAAGGCGACTTCCCATGTACACGAGCTCGAAAAGAGTCCTCCACCTCGGCATGCATAGAACGCTCGAAGAGATAGCTGATTCACAAGAGAAGGCGCAGTTTATCCTAGAAGCCGTCTGGTGAATCCCAGTACCATAGGCGTTCACAAGGGCGGAGGGAACAAGTGGGGCCGCGGCCCTGCTAGTCACCTAAGAGGGGGCGCGAAATCTGCCCCATACCTTGACTTAACAGGGGGGCGCTGCGATGAACCTTCGCACTCCCTGATGGGGAACCCTGCGCACGCCTATGCCCAGTACCACTAGCTTGGAGCTCCCTCGACAGAGATCGAGACCAGATTCTGCAGCATTCCTTGAGAACAGTCAGAGCGCATTACATTTGGCCGCATTCCTCGGAATGTCCACCTCGAGTACAACGTCGGCAGACGACGGGCTAGAGCTAAAGCCCTGCTGGAAAAAGCCCACGCCCAGGTCCAGTGTTGCTGTTTCGTCTATGTAGCATGGTCCCCCACGGAAAATCGTTCGTTTCAGTCAGTGTCGATGAAGATGGAAAAGTCACAAACTCCTCGACGGTCCGAACGACGGCGGCCAAAATTGCGGCACAAGTCGCGATAGCTTTGGTTCTGTTGGACGACAGGAGAATGCTGATACACCGCGACTCGAGATCGGCGGTCCGAGCATTCGCCAAAGGCACCGTCTCGGAATCAACCTTACGGATCCTACGGTATAAGGGGAAAAAAAGGAAGAAGAACACACTCACCCTGTAAAGCACGAAACAGCCAAGCTGGTCGATCTTAGCTGATGGTAGGTCTTTCCTTGGCACACACAGAGTGGAGTCGAACCACAGCCTGTCACAGACTATGCAATACTGTCGAAGCTCCAGCGCCAGAAACTAACATGGAAACCTGGCTGTGGCACCCCCGTAGAAGCGCGGACATTTCGTCGCTCGTACTCGGCTCGCTCCACGCCGGGCAAACTTGGCGGGTGGCTGCGCGGACTGTCTCCGTCTGTGGGGGTGGCTAGGCGGCGGCTGTTTCTCGGCGCATGTGCTGCTAGGTGAGGTTAAACAAAGGTGGTGCGCAGCTGTGGCTTGGTTATTGGTAAGCAACGGCGCGGAGGGTTTTTTTGCGGACACCCGACGTTTTACCTGGAGGTTTAAGAGCTTCGCTTTTAATAAGGTAACACATGATCGTGCGGTTCTCTTCTTACATGGGAGAGATCGAGGGCGTCTCGTCCGACCCCAACGAGTCGGCCCACAGAGCTGCGCAAGGAGTTGTCGACCGCGTAGCTACCGAGGAGCGGCACTGAGGTACACGACAATAGACACCCTTGGACACCTACAATGAACTAACAAAGATATTTTATCTCGGAAGGCGGAAGTATCCACCACACAGTAAATTGAGCAGGCGTCGGGCACTGACACTAAGACTCTTACAGGCCGGGTAACAACCAATCCCCGCACTCTTCCACAAGATCTATTCCCAAATTCTGATGTCAAACACTTGCGCACCCTTGCTCAGACTTTGTAAGCTCAGAACAAATGCTTTGGCGGTGCCCCGCGTTACGCGATGACGAAAACGTTGCGTCGTCCAAGGGGGATGATCCGCTTCGCAGTCCGAATTTCGAAGCACAACCATCGGCAATCCAACGCGCCTGCGACGTGGTGGAAAGCAAGCCCATCTGCAGGTCATCACGGTGCGCAAGACGCTCCTGGCGATATCAAAGCTTTATAAGGCGTTGATAACTTCAAAAGAACAGACTTTTGGGCTAGTTGGGTTTGTAACGTTCATTGAAGCCATAGCGCTAAAAAAGACAGGGACCACAGAAAGAGGACGAGACTCTGCGTCACAGGCGAAGCACTTGTTCGCCCGCGACTTGTTCCCCCGTGACATCCCTCCCTGCTTAGCTTCCAACGCTTTCGTCGGGATGAGAGAAGAGCGAATGCAGTTGCAGTGTGCGACAAATCTTTGTAACTCCGCTCGTACTGGACGGATTCTAAAAATTTTTGCGGCGGTGAATTCATGGGGCAATAAGCACCTTTAGTGAATTCATTCCATGGATACCTGGAAAAGTGTTGCAGGGCCCCCTTTAAGAGAAATGGGTGGCAAAAGACTTGCGTAGTCCCGTACAGTGGCGTGCCCCATCATCACATCTCTGTTCTGTTTTGACACGTGAAGCGCCGTGGTTGAATTGAAATTGCGTGCATAGTGCGTATATTAGCGGACATTCTAGACAATACTCTGGCAGGCAGCAGTGATTTTAGGTCAACGTTGAATAATTCTAGTTCCAATTCTAGGCTAACAATCTGGACTTCGTCGAACAGCGGTTGCCTTGAGATATCTACTCCATTCGCGATCCGCAAGAGCCATTTCTCAAGGCGGTGCTGTGTTAAGTGGACGTTTGCTGTGTCAAGCGGACACAGCAAATAGGCTGGCAATGGACGTCGACACATACACGCGTTTGTCTACAATTCTTCAGACTGCCTCGTATACTACGAAATATGAAGTTCCCACTATGTGGCCTTCTCTACCGATGTATTTTACTGCCTGATGAAATAATAGACTATCTTACTCTTGTCAAGAACAAATGTCAAGCCATTTTCATGTAGAAGCAGCCGTTCCAAAATGCTATAACAGAGCCATTGTTGCGGGCCGTTCTCCACACTCAAAGATGCAAACATTCTAAATGCGAAGAATTTCTTTCCGTACTGCACACACTTTGAGCGTTTTTATCTACGTGTCTATCTATCTATCTAGCCGCCTACGTCTGGGTGCGCTCGTGATGACCTCCTTAACTTGGGGTAGACCAAAATTAGTATGGAAGGGCAAGAGGGTTTCAGTATTATGGCTGCCTAGTGATCACATGAATAATGTGAAAATCCCGTTGCGTACAACGTGAAGCCCTTTCCTTCAGAAACGTGTGGCACATACCCGTATACCACGGACCGCGGTATGCGGGTATGCGCCACAGGTGTTTGACAGTTTATATCTACCGAGGAACGGCGAGAACAGACATTGGTAATTTAAATGCAAGAGAAACGGACTTCGGCTGCGTGGACCCGACGAACGCAAATGATAAATCTTATTGTCCCGGCAGGAATATAACCCAAACATTATGCGTGACACTCAAGTATTCTACCACAGAGCCACACCAGGTTTCGGAACTGCTTTCGGAAAAGACCCGATGCAGGCGTAATGTTGGTGAAACCGTCAATGGTGGCTCCAGTGCTGCCCATCTAACTTTCTAAACATTACATATGTACTCCAGTGATACAGGTCTCACGACGGGTTAGCGTGAATTCTAGTTAAGCGCCATCCTCTTAAGTTGGTCTACGTTGCATTATTCAGGGCTGTCATCCTCGCAAGCGAGTAGGCATGCGAGTAGAACCTCTGACAAAACAGGCCGATAGCAGCCAAGATATATCCGTGCCTGTAACATTTGAATCCAATGACTTCTTCTCAGCTATAGGAACGTGGGCCGAATCGTGCTCCACTGTAAAGGCGCAGAGCTGTTCGCTAAATTGATGTGCAGCTAGGGAATTTGTATATCTTTCTTTCAATAACATTTTACGCCACAAGTGACAACTAGCCTGACGACTAGCATCAGAAATAAGGACGATTATTGGTATCGGCTGCCTCCGCTTGGCCCTTCACCAGTCAGTCAAACACAGCGGATACAGCAAATGGGTCAGGAATGGGTATCGACACATACACGTGTTTATTTAAAATAACTTGAGGGTGCATTATATACCACGAAATAAGAGACTCCCGCTCTGTGGTTTCGTCTAACGATGAGTCTTACTGCCTAAACAAATGATGCGCTATCGAACTCTTGTTATATGGCGTACGCCTCTCGACAAACATGTTTTATATTTTGCGTCCTTTTTGGCTTTTTTCGGAATACTTTATGTACATCTTTTTTCTAAGCCCGATGACGTAGTTTATTGCTTCTGGTACACACTCATAAGCGTCTTTGTAGATCTGCGAGCAGTGAAGTATAAAAACATCCGTTCGTTAGTGGGTGTGATTGTCAAACTCTTTCCCCAGCCACGCTTAAGCACACTTCTAGCGTGGCTGTGCTGTTTTTATTGTTTATGCGCTGTTTTCCAGTAATTTATACATGAATTAGACCTAGCTGGTGCTTAGCTAAATGATATTGAAAATGAGAAGTCCTCCTATGGCCAAAAGGAACGCCTAAATAATGTTCATTCCTGTATGTATGCCTAAGAAATAATGACTTTTTCTTACAACAACGACGAATCTTATGTGTCACTTTATCTTTACAGTACAAAAGCGGAAACTCCTTCAGGTGAGTGGATTATTTCAGCACCTCGGGTGGATTTTCCATATTTACTTCTCATGTTCTCAAAGCATGCAGTACGACATACGTCAAGGTGTCGCAAACACAAAAAAAACTCTAAATGCAGCCCTTCATGTAGTGCCTATTTTGTGGTTAATGCAGTCCCAATGCAGTTCTTGTGTAGGTGTCGGCATAGTTCTAAATGTCATGGTAACCCTGAGTAACCTCCGTCATTTTCATACCGCGGAACTACCGTGGCGCCCCCAGCGGAGTATGCAGCTGTCACACCACCTGTCGTGCGCGCCGCTCCATACAGGATTCCTAGAGGAGAGGATGGGGGGGGGGACCGTAGGAGAGGAGAGAGAGGGGGAGGGGACGTGCATGCGCTGTGGGGGTGTGGGACGCGGGAGCCGCTCCGTGGAGTAGAGGATTCCTAGAGGAGAGAGGGGGGAAAGCACGCGCATGCGCTGTGGGGATGTTGGGACGCCGGAGCCGCTTCGTAGAGTACAGGATTCTTAGATGAGAGAGGGGGGAGAGGACGCGCATGCGCTGTGGGGATGCGGGACGCGGCCGCCGCTCCGTAGAGTAGATGATTCCTAGAGTAGAGAAAGGGGGTGAGCGTAGGAGAGGATAGGAGGAGGGGACGCGCATGCGCTGTGGGGGGTGTGGGACGCGGCGGCTGCTCCGTAGAGTAGATGATTCCCTAAAGGAGAGAAAGGGGGGTGAGCGTAGGAGAAGAGAGAGAGGGGGGGCGTGGACGCGCATGCGCTGTGGTGCTGTGGGACGCGGGAAGGAGGGATGGACTAAGCCCCCTCCAAATACATGCAAGCAAGATCAATGAATGGGGTCAACCTGGGCGACAGACACCACCTGCCTAGCCATTGCTAAGCAGCCTCTCTGTGCTCTCGGCCATGACTCTGATGACTGTGGTAGTGGTTGACGGCCTTCATATTACTACAGTGTTCTGCTTCGCATAATGGGTGCTTCCTTATTTCATGGAAAGTGGCCGGACGCGGGACGCCTGACGCGGGAGCGACGCGGGACGCGGGAGGGACGGACATAGCCCCGAGAATAAGATGCTTGGCATCTAAAACTTCGCCCCTCGTAAAGTATCAAGGGCATCGTCAATCCTGCGTATAGGGCGCACGTCTTTTCGAGTGATTTTGTTTAGGCGCCAGTAATCCGCGCAGAAGCGAATCGAACCATCCTTTCTTCAACTAGAACTACAGGTGATGCCCATGGACTTTGTGAAGGTCGAATAACGTCGCGTTGAACCATATCGTTAACCTGTTTGGTAATGACTTGGCGTCCTGCCGCGGAAACACTGTATGGTCGTTGTCGCACTGGCACATGGGAGCCGGTGTCAGTCTAATGAAGAGTCGGTAGGAATTCGGCAAAGTGCAGGTTGAGCAACATCGAAAGATTCATGGTACTGGTGCAGCAGCTGGAGAAGACCAGATCGTTCAGAGGGCGACAGTCCGTCTGTGATCGACGAATTGAATAGTTCGGAAGCTGGTACATCAGAGGGGTTAAGGGCAATGACAGCGTCGAGGCCACTGCGAGATGAAACTTGCTGCACGGTAAAAATTTGTCCCTTATGAATGGTCTGCACGCATCCAAGAGATTCACCTTTAAACAGTTTGATGGGATGCGGAAGCGGATTGGTGAGGCAGAGAACACTGGTTTCATTCGAAATTCAGAGGGTCGAATATGGCAGAAGTGGTTTCCGACTTAGAAAGAGGCTCGATGGCTCAACGAATGCAGCTTCATCACACATGCCTTTGGAGAACACAGGGAGCAAAACAGCTGTGGTCGGGGGGAATTTCGGTGTCCTAATTCTTTGACGACTACTTTGTGTGCAGCTTGATGCGTGTGGTCGTAGGGCTGGTCGTTCAACGGGGAGAGCTCAACTTCGGATCTCGCACAATCTATAACGGCGTGATTACGCGATAGAAAATCCCAGCCAAGTATGATGTCGTGAGAGCAGGAGGAAAGGACGATAAACTCAACAATGTAGTGGTCCTCCACGATGGTGAGTCGGGCACTGCGGACGGCTATAGGCCGAACAGGTTCTCCATTCGCTGCACGTAAGCACATCATATCAAGAGGCATACCGGTATCTACAAGTGTGTATGCATGGGGCCTTCTACAAAAACTTCGACGATATCTGACTGTAAAGTTCGAGGACTTGAGCATTTCAACAGCGCAGTTCTCGCCTCCTGAGCTGCAGCGGCTAGTTTCCCTCATTTTCAGCTGCTGGCCGACGACGCATGGGTGACAAGGGATGACGACGGGGTGAAGGTGAGCGACGAGACGTAGTTTCATGTGCAGTCAAGCACGTGAAGACGTGCTTGATCGCCGCGCCGCGTAAAACACGAATGGGAACGGGAACGCACGCGCCTGCCGCGAGCGCGCTTGCCGCACGCGGCGTGTCACGCGCGTTTTTGCGGCTAGTGAGTACGTACCCTTACGTCGGCTTCGCGATCGAGATCAAGACGCGCGACGAGCGCTGGGACGTGCGCGAGCAGCAGTTGCACCACATCGTGTCAAACTCGCTCAACGCGGGCATTTAGGCTTAGCTTTACGATAGGCATACCGAAGGATGTTGTGCAGCGCGATTACGAGGCATCCATTTTATTGCGAAATATCAAACTTTTGCACGTCCGAATCTTCGATAAAAATCGCTTTTCTACGTGTTAGCGCCAGTTCCCTAACAAACAAAAGAGACTATCGACGGCATGCTAAACTTTCAACAGCGGAGACACACGCGGCGGCGCAAACTTTTGTTGGGCTGAATATAATCACAAAAAGCGCGTCGCTGGAATTCGAGGGGCATCGGCGGCATTATGATAAATGTTTGTTGCGACCAAGAATATTTTTGGGCCTCAAATGGTCCGATGCCGTGTAAACAGGTGGACTAGTGAACTTTGGCGCAGTTGGCGCAAGCTGTGCTCGCATGTGCGCAGCAAGGCGCAGGGATATGGAATTGTAGCAAAATGGCGCAATTGGCGCAGTTGGACCACCACTGTAAGTGCTGGTAAACCATAAAGCGCTGCTCTTGTGCTAGTGCGAAACACCCGAAAGCAAAGAATCATGACGTGATCCACGCATCCGTGTGAAATAAAATGAAACAGAGTCAGCCAATAAATACCATTGCCAAACGCTAACGTCCATGCTATGCTTGTCTGCCTGACTTCCCCAAGTGCCAGGAAAGGCTCTTATGAATGGACAAATTAGCTGGTTCTGATAACACTCATGCGAAGTCACAGGTCCACAGTTTGCATGAAAAACTAACGAAGTCCTCATCCGAGCCCGTAAGATCACCGCGAGCAAACACACGTTATATGGTGAAGAGATATCGGTACTCCTGCGGTGTCCTGTGGTGTCCTGTGGGAAATCCTGTGGTGTCTGAATCTGACCACGATATGGCATCTGCAGACTTGCTGTTGCTGGCAGACGTTTAAGTCGGCCGCCGACATAGTCGCATGCACTTTTGCCATGTGAAATGGCAAAAGAGTTTCTAGATTGTGGTCCTCCTCGGGGCAGTAAATGTTCAAGAAGTTGTTTGTATTTTAATTCTGTAGCCATTAGGAACCCAGCTTGTCGTCCATCAACTGTCTAATGTCGCATGGTGATGCTGCCGTCAATAAAGGCCTGAAACAAGGCTAGCATCCCTAAAACAATAAAAATAACCTAACATGGTACAAAACAATATAAACTACAGAAATTACCATTAATCGATCGCAATAACTTAACTAAAATCACGGAAAACGCTTCGGATTGCCAGCGCCGATACCAGCGACCTTGGTTGTGCATGTCAAAAATTATTTTTTTCACTTTAAACAAAATTTACAGTAACGAAAATTTCCACATCGCAAGAGAACACGTTAGAGCATATAAATAACCCTCTCATGTATTTTTATCGCGAGGGCTTGATGCTTTGTTTACGAGTGAATCCCCCGAAAAAAGTTTCTTTTTCAACTTTGCAAGCATTTTTCTCAATAAATGTTTCTTTACATAGGTTGAAAAATATTTTTAGCACATACTATGTCCACTGGTAAAAAGAGCTAAAAAATTTTTTGCGATGAAATATTGCCGCTATTTTTACAAAAACTGTCTGAATTTGCGTGTTTTCGTGCTTCTTTTCTAGGCCTACTTAAGCCGGGAAATTAATATATGGTTTTACTTGCGACGTGCTGTGAAAGAACAATGACCGTAGAATGCTTCAAAACACAAGGTGCCGTTGCATAGGCGGAGAGTACGGGGGGGGCTCGGGGGGCTCCCCCCCCGGGGCGGCTTCATGGGGGCAGAGCCCCCCCTGGCGCCTGCCCGGGATATTTTTTAGGAGCTTGCCTTAGGTCCCCGTCCATTGACAATGAGCGTTTGGCCTCCTGTCTGGCAGCTATTTATTTCACAGGGGGTATACCCGCTTTTTCATTTCAGGCTTTTAACATTCCGAGCATGGACCAGTAACAAGTGAAACACTCAGTTAATAATTCCCCGCAAACAGATTTGTATGTGCAGAATATGTTGTGTTGACAAACAACTGAGGCGATCTCTTGGTGTTCTATAGTGGTAGAAAATTGTAATTTCTACCACCTGAAAATTATTTTTGGCCAACACAAATTCAAGATTAAAGCTTCCTATACCAGCATTAGGCCACTGTCTTATGTCTAGTGCATGTTTCAACAAAGTAATGCATGTCAATAAATAAAATAGGCGGGTCCCACTCCTTTTGGGAATCGATTTTATGTGATGCAGTCACCGAGTAGCAGCCTATACGGCATTTTTCGCTTAGAGTCCAAGCGTTGCGAGGAGGATCGATGTCTTTGTGTAAGTTGAAAAATAAATCGGGAGTCATCACAAGAGATATTCATACTGATATCGCGGTGTAGGCGCCAAAGAGAATAAGGTGGTATTAAAGTCTTTAATTATATTCTTTAATTTAGGAGGCGGACATTCTCTCTCCCTCTCGATATATATATATATATATATATATATATATATATGATGTGACAGGGAGAACAATGTAGAAGAAGAGCAAGCTGGGCCCCGCTCCTCCGGCAAAATGAAAACTCTCCGCTTATGCGCCGTTGTACCCGCTATCAAGGTTAAATACGCATAATTTATTCGCACCTAACTTTTCCTCCTCGCCGGAAAATTCAAAGGGCGGTTACTTGACCCCCAAATTTTTGTGAACGAATATACTGTACTCATATTACTGTACTCAAATTGTTCTCATAGAGTCACGTTGCAGCTCAATTTTTCTAATGCGAAGCATTGCTTAGAGAACTTCAGCAACTTTGAGCGTATCTATCTATCTATCTATCTATCTATCTATCTATCTGTCTGTCTATCTATCTATCTATCTATCTATCTATCTATCTATCTATCTAGCCGCCTACGACATTGTGCTCTCCACACCGTATATTGTTAATGGGATTTATACCAAAACTGGTATGGCATCACATGACTGTAACATGAATGACTGGTCATACCATAAAAATCATAGCTAACTTGTCATGAACGGTATGGTTTACACGCCTATGCCCGTGGTGCTCCTGCGGCCTTTTCCTGAACTTGGTAAATCCAAAAATTGGTATCATGAGTCATTTCTGCATGACTAGAATAAGCGACAGGTAGTAATATGATTTACATGCCACGCTCGGGGTGTGCTAAGGGCCGTTTTGCTTGCTTGATATACACCAAATTTGGTATAGCGTGTGACGAACGTAAAGGAGAAGTGGTAATATGGAAATCATGACATATCATGTGCAACATGACTTGCATGCCACGCTCATGGTACGCTCGCGGCCGTTTCGCTAGCTTGATATACACCAAATTTGGTATTGTGTTATTTGACTGTATGACGAACATAAACGGCGAGTGTTAATATGGAAATGATGACATGTCATGTGCAACATGACTTGCATGCCACGCTCAATTCCCACTCGCGGCCGTTTCACTAGCTTGACATACACCGAACTTGGTATTGAGTGATGTCACTGTATGACGAACGTAAAGGAGGAGTGGTAATATGGAAATCATGACACATCATGTGCAACATGACTTGCATGCCACGCCCATGGCACGCTCGCGGCCGTTTCGCTAGCTTGATATACACCAAATTTGGTATTGTGTTATTTGACTGTATGACGAACATAAATGGCGAGTGTTAATATGGAAATGATGACATGTCATGTGCAACATGACTTGCATGCCACGCTCAATTCACACTCGCGGCCGTTTCACTAGCTTGATATACACCGAACTTGGTATTGAGTGATGTGACTGTATGACGAACGTAAAGGAGGAGTGGTAATATGGAAATCATGACATATCATGTGCAACATGACTTGCATGCCACGCTCATGGCACGCTCGCGGCCGTTTCGCTAGCTTGATATACACCAAATTTGGTATTGTGTTATTCGACTGTATGACGAACATAAATGGCGAGTGTTAATATGGAAATGATGACATGTCATGTGCAACATGACTTGCATGCCACGCTCAATTCACACTCGCGGCCGTTTCACTAGCTTGATATACACTGAACTTGGTATTGAGTGATGTGACTGTATGACGAACGTAAAGGAGGAGTGGTAAAATGGAAATCATGACATATCATGTGCAACATGACTTTGCACGCCACGCTCGCGGCCGTTTCGCTAGCTTGATATACACCAAATTTGGTATTGTGTTATTTGACTGTATGACGAACATAAATGGCGAGTGTTAATATGGAAATGATGACATGTCATGTGCAACATGACTTGCATGCCACGCTCAATTCACACTCGCGGCCGTTTCACTAGCTTGATATACACCGAACTTCGTATTGAGTGATGTCACTGTATGACGAACGTAAAGGAGGAGTGGTAATATGGAAATCATGACATATCATGTGCAACATGAGTTGCATGCCACGCTCATGGCACGCTCGCGGCCGTTTCGCTAGCTTGATATACACCAAATTTGGTATTGTGTTATTCGACTGTATGACGAACATAAATGGCGAGTGTTAATATGGAAATGATGACATGTCATGTGCAACATGACTTGCATGCCACGCTCAATTCACACTCGCGGCCGTTTCACTAGCTTGATATACACTGAACTTGGTATTGAGTGATGTGACTGTATGACGAACGTAAAGGAGGAGTGGTAATATGGAAATCATGACATATCATGTGCAACATGACTTGCATGCCACGCTCATGGCACGCTCGCGGCCGTTTCGCTAGCTTGATATACACCAAATTTGGTATTGAGTGACGTGACTGTATGACAAACATGTATGACAGGTGCTAACATGTAAATAATGACATGCATGTTATGTACAGCATTATTTGCTCCTTTCTGTCTGTTTCTCATTACGTCGATTCCCCAATGCGTGATATCTGCTGGTTTTATTGTTTTTTTTTAATGACTCAGCACTGAAGCACAGCGATCTTTTAATATGAGCCCGCCTGATGTTTAACGGCCTTTCAGTCAGCGAATTCGACTTATCAGGTGGCACTCTGTCGTGTCGGCCGAACCAGCGTTAGGATGTCGATGAAGTGGATGCGCTTGAAGGACGAGGACGAAGAAGAGACAGGACACACACAGCGCACAGGACACATGCGCAGTGTGTGTCCCGTCTCTTCTTCGTCCTCGTCTTTCAAGCGCATCCACTTCATCGACATGCAGAACCAACTGGCCCAACTAAGTGCACTTCCAGCATTAGCAGTGCTTTTGCACAAGTCCATAAAATGCACTTATGCACGCACAAACTTAGAAGCGGCACATACGCAGGAACGCTGGCGAAGCAGTGAGGCGCCCCGCCGATGCCGTGTTCTTCCCGACACCGTCGCTTGCCCTTTACGAGGAGCACGGCTGTACTGTCTCCTGTGCAATTTTCGTCGTCGTTATTTTGCACACAAAGGGAAAATAAGTGTCCGCTGTCCATGGTGTCTTGCTAAACTAGATATATGTGTACTTATAAGGACGAGACGGCTCCCAGGCACGGTTCTTTCACCGTGTTCGTAAGTCGCTCGCTGTGCACCTGCGGCCGCACGTTGGTTCCGTCTGCCTCGTATCGGCGCTCACCGTCACGCGAGATGTTTGACAATGGTTGTCGCATGGAGAGAAATACCCAGTTTGAACTGTACTTCATTCCGGCGGACATTATTTTCTGCGAAACAAATTCTACGGGACGTTTCTTTAGGCTGCGCCGGCGACGCGCTCACACCGGCCTCCAGCCGGCTTTGTGCCGACGACGTAGCGAAGCCTACTTTGTATTGCTTCGAAGCCGTGGCCGGTGACTCTGCGGGAAGGCACCTCTGGCTGACAAGCAGCTCACTATTGTTAGCGCTGGCAGTGTTCTTCGTACTTCTTCCTAATTCGGCACATACAAGAGAGTTATCAGCGGTGTCCGGGCTCGGAGGCTTGCACTTGTTTGGACTAAGCAGCTCGATAAGGAAGGAACGCGGGTGAGCTCACTCGCTTTGTGCGCCGGCGCGCCTCTCATAACAGATTCTATTCATTGTATAGTGTTTCGCTTTCACTCTGGCCAACAACCGATGTAACTCGCTTTCGTGCTAGCCGACAGGACGAGCAGTGCAGCACTGCAGCAGGCGATCGGCGTGCTGTTAACCTCCCCTTTGGTCCCTTTCTTGCCGGGCGTTTCCGCAAGGCACGCACTGTCAAGCATTTACTCCCTCTTGGGCGAACTGTTTATCCGTTGGTGTAACGACTGCAGTTAGTCCTAGTTTGCTCAATATCGGCTCATAGTGTACCTCCGCCAATTTTTGACACCTCGTTTGGGACTATGACCGCTACAGATGTAATTAAATATTGTCGAATAGCAAATGCCGCTTGGGCCAGGGCTTCGACAAGAGGAATTGCTTGCGTCACGTCACCAACCACCTTTCTTAGCAGCAAGTTTTGCTCACGCTTTGCTTTCTCTTACTCAGCCTTCCAATCTGAATATATTGCAGATGTTGCGGCCTCATCAGAAGTTCTGGATATATTCAGCAAGCTACCCAGCGATGTACGAAAAGCAAAATGTTTCATGTGTTTCGCATCAAACTTTGCAAGTGAGGCCCAATAGACTCCAGTCTTTTGCAGATTTCGAGCACATCTTTACTTACGAACGCGTCAGTAACAACGGAACGTAAGTACGCAAAATTCGATTAATCATATCTTATGAAAATAACGCGGTAACATCGCATTAATTTATGTAAATGTATATTCTGACCGCATTTAGGAACACATCATTAAAAACAGTATATTCACTAGCAAACGGGAATGAAATCGGTCACAAAATTACTTTTCATCAGTGTATGCAAATATTCAATCTCCTGAGAATTCTGGCTTGTGGAATATGCTCACACACAGGAACGTGAGCTGCCTCGTCCTTACAGCGAAACTGTGCTTGTAAATTGCTGTATTATTTTACGAGCTCTGTCTTTGTTCTTTGTGCTACCTGCATTATATATGTATTGCAGTGTTGCGGAATGGGCGCCTCCATTCCATTCCAATTCCATTCCAGGGAATTAGAACTTGCCGCAATTCCATTCCTTTCAATTCCTCGGAATGAAAAAAACTTAGCCCGTTCCCACTCCGGGAATGGCCGCGCAGTTCCATTCCATTCCTGTAATTCCTCAACGTAGGAAAGGCATCTTGATAGTTCTATCTAGTTAAGACTAGATAAAACTATCGCCGCCGTATTTCCGCACGACGAATACCAACGGCATAGAACCGCGGCTACGTGAAGAATAGAGACAAACTTCGGAGCAACACAGTCTGTATAAGGACATAATTGTAATAGGCGCGTTGCTTATAAATGTACCGTGCTTGTAATTAGCCAAGCCATTTTAAAAATATTGCTTTATTGTTAAATTTGAGGCTTCGACTTACTAATGTTTCAAGTTTGAAAAACAGCGCGTAGACGAAAAGGTGCTCTATTTTCGCAAAAAGACGTAATTCCATTCCCATTCCATTCCGTGCCAAAGGCGCTTAATTCCATTCCCATTCCATTCCTTCAAGCGTTGTCCCCATTCCATTCCCATTCCATTCCGGGGTCGCAAAAATGTGGAATGAATCCGGAGTCATTCCAATTCCGGAGTGGCAACTCCGCAACACTGATGTATTGCAATACGCTGCAGGCTTAGAGCTTTTTTTATAAAAAGTACAATTTTTTTGGAAGTAAGATATTCACATTGTCGGCCTTATATGTTCCTATAATAAATAATAAAAATGCTGCGGGAGTGAATGAAGCAGAAATATCGCCACAACATTGTGACATAGTAGGCAAGAATAGCATTTTGACTCATCATGCAACTGCTTGTCACTATAGTTTTAGCAATACTGCTGTATAGAACGTCAAAAACGGCAATGGTGTTAAAATTATGAAACGGTATCTTCCCCCCTTGAACCATCGAAGGGTACCATCTGAAAACAACCACTGTGATAGCGACTGATGCTTCCGCTTGTGAAGACAAGGCAGGTGGGGGGAATCGTATCATTGTCTCTGGATTGGAATTTCTCTATTCGGTTAGCGGACTTTACCCCTATTTACCAGGCTGAATTGCTGGCAATAGTCCTAGCACTGCGCAAATTGCTCCAGTGTCTATCAGCGGTGGTTGTTCTAACAGCTCTCTGTCTGTTCGGCCTTAAGCGCACCTAACTTATCGAGTACCTTAGAGATATTCTATTCGCTAATTCCCAGACATGTAGGGCTCCTTCGATTAGTGTGGGTACCAGGCCATAGAGGTGTAGCGCTTAATGAATGTGCGGATGCACTTGCAATATCATCCCACGATGGCCTTGTTTTGTCTGTATTGCCCACGTCGGCGTATGTCACAGCAGCACGATTTGAAAAACTTACTACGGCCAATAACTTCGATAAATATTTTCAACAGGTGCCCCCCCCACCCCCACCCCCCGAAAAAAAATTTCTGGCTACGGGTCTGTCCCACAGCTAAAGTTTCCTTGGCAGAGCAGGTGGTGTTCATCTAGAAAGGACGAAATATTAATTACAAGGCTACGCTGTCGAGTCCTCCCACTGAACTTTTACCTTCATAGGTCAGGTCTGGCTCAGTCACCTTTATTTCTTCACTGTAATGACAGCGAATCTCTGGAGCACTTCTTTTTGACGTGCCGAAGATTTAAAATACAAAGGAAAAGATTACTAGAAGAACCCCCTACGAAAGTAGGCCTCGAATTTGTCACTTCCGGTGATTCTTTCATTTGGTGCAACCATCTTTGGTTTTAGCCACAGGAGCGTTTTCAAGCTGTATCTTATTATTTACGAGACTCTAAAAGAATGGAATGCTTAGTGTTACTTACTTCAATTGTCTTAGTTACAGCTGTATATACATTTTTTGTTGTTGTTACTTCCCTATAGGTTTCTTTTTCTTTTTTTCCTCTTTTTTTTAATCTTGCGAGTTTATAATATTAATCTCTAATGCAATTCATTTGCAACCCTTTCCTGCAGTAAGTGAATTTGTTTCTTAAGCAAGACACCGTCCGGTTCATGGCCTATCCACCGAGGTGGGTTGCGCCAAAACACTGAGGAACCAACCAACCAATCAAATCATCCTGAACACGCTTTTTCGCTGCCGCAAGTTGCTCGTGTCTTTTGTTCGCGTTGCACCGCGAGACTGGCGGAGGTGCGGTACCGCAACCCTGCCCGATGCTCCACACTCCTAGTGGGAGCCGTTCATCCAGCCCGGACGCACCTATTGCAACTCTTGTGCATCGCTTCAGTCGTTGGCTACGAGGCCTCTCTCCAGAGTTCACACCCTCGTAGGAACCCTCTCCGAGGCATCGCTTACCGCTACCTATGGCCAACGCCAACCCACAACAGGTACTCCAAGGCAGTGGTCCTCCGACCCCCCTCTCAAGTAACGCTTGTTCAACCACTGGTGCCTGAACGCTTTGGCAGTGGCGCACACGAAGACGTAGAGGACTGGCTTGACCACTATGAACGTGTTCCAAATGCAACCAGTGGTCTGCTGAGCAAAAGCTCTCCCGCGCCTACTTCAACCTTGACGACAGCGCTTGTACTTGGTACGAAAACAGAGAAGCAGGCTATATATATATATATATATGTCTTGATGAAGATCGGTCTCCGATCGAAACGTCACCAATAAACAGTTTTTTAGAGGCGTATATATATATTTTTCCTATATATATATATTGTAAAGGAAGAGACACAAGAGACAGCACCCTTGCTGCGGGCCGGCTGTTCTTATTCTGCCTCTTCGTCTTCCTTCTCTTCGCAGTCGCTTCGCGCGTGCCCGCGCCGCTTCGCCGTTGTCATCACACTCGGCCGCGACTGCGACGTAGCATGACCAGCTACCGAAAAGTCTCTGGCGGGCGAAATTGACTGCTCCGTGGCGGTCCTGGCAGATATCTGTTCAGCTGCGACTGGGTATGCTGGAGAGCTGATGTTTCTGGCGGTCGGCACTGGCTATTGCGGGAAGGTCGTAGCCGTCGCTGTCGCTTCTCTCGCCGCCTTTCTGGACGCAATGTTGGCCATTCACGGTGAATGGTACATAACTGCACTGACGTGCTACGGCCGCAAATAGACCACGTGGTCAGTAGACCGGCGCTGCGTCTGCGCAGCGTTGAAGGAGTGCATCCGCTTCGCCGCGATGAACTACAATTGCGCGAGCTAAGCGGAATGTGCGGCGCTGCCGAAGCAGGGGCGTCCATTGCTTCAGGGTTCCGCAGTGGGGACAGGTGTATGTCATGGTCATGCAGCGCTGGTGCTGTAGTGCTCCCCGAGGTCGAGCTGGCAGGTCTTGATGAAGTGCCGCTTGCATTCGAGCTGTCCCGGTCGGAAGCAGTGTCGCCAACAGGAGAGTTGCTCTGCACCGACAGGCCTTGGATAACTATGACCTCAACTGGGATTAGCAGCTCTGTTTCCTTTACGGAGACATGTCTTGGGAAATGACGAGCGTCCACGCACGCGCCCGATAACTGCGGCGTCTGGATAAATCGGTCATACTGATCAGGTCCGATGTTGTTGGCATCACCGGACAATCCAACTTTGTGGAGAGGTAGCGCGTAAGCCGTGGTGTTACAGGCACTCGTAGAATGGTAGGGTGTGTCCGACAGACTGGGGGCCAACGATTCCACGTGCTCAAGTGATGTCGAGCTTGGAGGCGGCATCGCCAACTGCTGAGGCTTGAGGGTGGTCTTGTCTGTAGTCGGTCTGGAGGGCTCCGACGAGCGATCGAGCTGGAGCCCCACGTGAGCTCGGGGTCTGACAAAGGGCACACCACGCCCCTCCCCAATCTCGTTCCACAAGAGAAGGCAGGGTGGTAGATGACCGAGGTGCACTGTTGAGGTAGTGAGGGCCACATCTCCGATCCGCGGTAGAAAATGGGTCGGCAGGAAGGAGGTCGCAAGTGTGGGAAAGGGGCCGAAAGAGACTTGTCAACTTCGCACACCATTCGGACCAGGACTTTTGTTTGATGCCTTCGTAGCCGTGCCATGCCTTGGCCGCACCGCCAAGGCGGTCGATGGCAAATAGCCATTTTCTGTCTTCCGGCCAGGCAAGGAGTGTGCCGAGTGCGTTGACGGTCTCAATCCACCCGAAGACGTCGTCTTGGAAGCCATGGAACTCCGGTGCTGCCCAAATAGCTGCCGATGACGGTGATGCGGCAGACGAGAACCCGGAGTTCAGCGGCGAAAAAACGGTCGAGACGTTCTGCAAGTTGTTTGAGTAAATGGAAGAGCTCCGAGTCGCTGTAGGGTGAAAGTCCCAATGAGCCAGGAGTTGCGGCCGCGGAGTATGCGGTGGTCGCAGCACTCACGGCGGCGTGATCCATGGCCAAGGAAGCGTGAACTGGTACTGCGGCGTCGGCGAAGCGAAGTTGAACCGCCGAGGAGGCCTGGACGCCGTCCACGGACGGTGCTTGAAGCGCCGACAGGTTGCCAGGTACCGAGGAGGCATGTACGCCGTCCCTAGGCGAGAGGAGCCCGTGCGCGTTGTTGTCGCGAAGTAGCACGTCGCCGGACAAGTTCGCCGGAACCACAACGGAGGCCTGGACGCCGTCCGCTGGTGGTGGGATCGATACTTGCCGCGGTCGTCGACTTGCGGGTTCCAACATCGAGGAAGCGTGACGGCGCTCCTCAGGAAGACGCGTCACCTCAAGCTAACAGCTGGGGTTCTTCAAAGCCTTTCGACGACTGCGCCATTGTAAAGGAAGAGACACAAGAGACAGCACCCTTGCTGCGGGCCGGCTGTTCTTATTCTGCCTCTTCGTCTTCCTTCTCTTCGCAGTCGCTTCGCGCGTGCCCGCGCCGCTTCGTCGTTGTCATCACAATATATATATATATATATATATATATATATATATATATACAGTAATCCCTCGTTAACTCGAAGTCGTAAAATCCGGCAAAATTTTCGAGATAAGCGGTATTTCGAGTTAAACAAAAAAGGCCGAAAATGTGTGGCCAGGTCACTATAAAAGAAAAGCCAGTGCTGCTAGCAAAAGTTTCACTGCACAGGAGAGCTACCGTAATAAAGGCAAAACAATTCACAGGAAATTTTATTACCGCAGGATGCTCGCCTGCTTGGCATTCGCATTTGGTACGAGAAAGGCGTTCTCAAGTTGTTCCACACATCGCATGAACTGTTGGTCGCCACCGCTGCATTTTTTTTCTCCGACAGGAGAGATTTGCACTACTTTGGGCGGGAGATCATCTTGGTCGATGTTTGGAAGTGTCCGTTGCGCAGACCACTCACTACTCAGCAGTTGCATGACAAGGCGGATAGGAAATCGCAGCGACCGCGGGAATTTCAAATTCGCCCTTCACCACTGCGTTTGGCACGTATAGTAAGAGATAAGCGTTCGCACGGAGCTGTCATTGCCTGTTGAAAGTGTACTTTGCTTTCCGCCCTCCCGGTCAAGCTTTCGAGATATCCGCGGTCCCCTACGAAAAACGTTTCGAGATAAAAGGGGGCAAATACATAGCACCTATGGGAGGTTAATGCACGGCGAGAAAAACTTTCGACTTATCCGAGATTTCGAGATATGCGAGTTCGAGTTAACGAGGGTTTACTGTATATATATATATATATATATATATCGTTCTATACACATCCGGGACATGACGGCGTCGATAGACGGCGACGGCGAAAATCAGCCGAGATTGTCCATATAATTGCTATCGCAATAAAAAGAAAACGGTACCTCATTTTATGTGTTTTGTTTGTTCGTCCCATCTCCACATTGCGGTTTGGTCTCCATGCCATGGCTGAAGGCTTAAGCGCGCGTTGGAGAAGTACACAGCGTACTGATGCTACGCTGCGTTGTATCCCTCAGAAAAAGAAATGGTTTTATACAAGTCTCTGCTACACCGTCTGGGTTTATAGAGGGCGGAGCTTACAATAGACGTACCAGCTGACAATAATCTGCCCATCGGAAATGATCTAACTATACATTACAATCAGCCACTCTCACAAGCAGGACGTGGAAACTTCCAAAAAGTAGATTCAAGAAAGTTGTTGGAGATATTCAAGATTGCCCGTATT
Organism: Rhipicephalus appendiculatus; assembly: GCA_030522465.1. Taxonomy (NCBI): domain Eukaryota; kingdom Metazoa; phylum Arthropoda; class Arachnida; order Ixodida; family Ixodidae; genus Rhipicephalus; species Rhipicephalus appendiculatus. The sequence continues at coordinate 92,267 of JALIZH010011788.1, forward strand.
TCTCGAAGTTCTATTTCCTATGTGTGGGTATTCGAAAAAAATATAGCACAATGTTAGCAACTTTTGAGGATCATTGATTGACATGACGCTAAGGAAGCGCAAAGCTTAGCTGTGTACGTGTAAAACGGTAAATGTATAATTTGAGATTCTACGTAAGGTCGTTTCCTATGGAGTTATTTTACAGCGAAAGCTGTTATGACATCCCAACAAGGGTGCCGTAGTTGTCCGCCGCCGGCGCCGCCGCTATCCGTAACCGCTATCGCACGAACTAAGGAAAAAACACCAAGTCAGAAAAATATGAATGGTGGAACGGGGGTTCGAACCTGGGTCCGCTCCGTGCCAGCCCAGTATTCTCCCACTGAGCCATTCCAGTACTTCAGATGCGAAGCATCTTATGCTCGGGGGCTATGTCCGTCCCTCCCGCGTCCGCCGTCCCGCGTCCGGCCACTTTCATGAAGTAGGGAAGCACCCATTATGCGAACCAGAACACTGTAGTAATATGAAGGCCGTCAACCACTACCACAGTCATCAGAGTCATGGCCGAGAGACAGAGAGGCTGCTTAGCAATGGCTAGGCAGGTGGTGTCTGTCGCCCAGGTTGACCCCATTCCTTGATCTTGCTTGCATGTGTTTGGAGGGGGCTTAGTCCGTCCCTCCTTCCCGCATCCCACACCACCACAGTACATGTGTGTCCCCTCCCCATCTCTCTCCTACGCTCTCCCCCTCTCTCCTCTAGGAATCCTCTACTCTACGGAGCGGCTCCGGTGTCCCACATCCCCCACAGCGCAGGCGCGTCCTCTCCCCCCTCTCTCCTCTAGGAATCCTCTACTCTACGGAGCGGCTCCCGCGTCCCACACCCCCACAGCGCATACACGTCCCCTCCCCCCTCTCTCTCCTCTCCTACGCCCCCCCCCCCGTCCTCTCCTCTAGGAATTCTCTACGGAGCGGCGCGCACGACAGTTGGTGTGACAGCTGCATACTCCCGCTGGGGGGCGCCACGGTAGTTCCGCGGAATGAATTGACGGAGCGCGCGCGCCTCATTCTCTTCTCCTGTGCAGCGCCGCGATGAGTGCCCGGACCGCTGCCGTGAAATGAGAGCGGCGACGTTCCTCCCGCTCAAGGTAATTATCTCCCCGCTGCTTCGCATCCACACATGGTTCCTTTTAGCGGGAGATGGGGAATTTTTTTTTCTCTTACATGGTATTTATTACAAATGAGGTTTATGTATACATAGTATACAAAATACTTAAGGCTGCCTCCACAAATGTACAAGAGGCATTACAAAACAAATTTCATACAACACTGTGTTCTAAAAGGGTATTTGAGCAGTGCATTTTATGAACTGTGGATACCAGTCCGGCTGAAACTGTAGTTGTTCATAAAATTCTTTTCGCTGTACTTTCATTTCTATGAAATGTGACCGGGAAGACACCATTGGTTCCGCGTGCCGGTCTAACATGCGAGTTTTCCATAAACTGTGCATGCCCATTCTCAAGAGCATGTCAACTGGCATAGCATTGGGTTTGGATGGTACAAGATAACATATGCTATGAGAATTTAAATCAATGTTGTTTTTTCAAAGCCCTCTGCAGGAAGTCCCAAAAGAGGATGGCGTCATTACAACGCTATATAACGTGGTAGAAGAGTAAAATAACAACCAGGCGTCACAGAATGCGAATTGTGTAACCAGGCATCACAGAATATGAATTGCATTACAAGTGGGTCGTTGACTGCTTCCAACCCATTACAAAGGGCTCATCCATAATTCTTCGTTGTCATCAGCCACCGAATCAATAAATGGAGTAGTGGGCATCTTGCAAGCGTACTTGTATTAGTAGCCCCGAGAGAGTTTGCATTGGGTTTTAGAAATGGCGCTCTTCAGCTTTCGCTGTGACTGCGCTGCGCGGTCCGCGCAGGCCTGGTGGTTTTTAACTCGATAGCGTTAAAGAGCCTGTTTCGCAGAAATTCTGGCGTCGGCGTCGGCGTCGTTGGTTGTGAGCGAAATAGCATCATCTTGTCCATGACCGAAAAATCGAGAAAGATGCAAATAAAATAAATAATAAAAATTTTCCGGGTCTGAGTGAGGACCGAACCTAGGCCGTCTGCGTGGCAAGCAGGTGCTCTACCACACAGCCATGCTTCTGCTTGGAAAACATTGAAAATAACTTCCTCTGCTTAGAAATGCAGTGAAAATAACACACTTCAAAAAATGCACGCCTCCTGTATCCATGCGTCACAATACAACATGTACTATCGCAGTAAATGTAAACATATTCGACAGCGATCTGTCTGGCTGGGTAAAAATTATACGAAAAAATAAACTCTCCAGCCACAATTCTTAATCTAATCTTTTAATAATGAAATTAAAAACTGGCTCAACGTTTCGAGACCCGTTCGGTCTCTTCATCAGGGGTGACTGTCCGGCCGGCTGCGAAGTTTCGGAACCGGCCGGACAGTCACCCCTGATGAAGAGACCGAACGGGTCTCGAAACGTTGAGCCAGTTTTTAATTTCATTATTAAAAGATTAGATTAAGAATTGTGGCTGGAGAGTTTATTTTTTCGTATAATATCGCAGTAATATTGCGTGGTACAAGCGTACATTGCCATCGGGCGTCACAACACATGAATACCAAAACGACTTTGTGGTTTAAAGCCGGCCACCCATTACAAAAGTTAAAACGTTATTGCGCGTATTCCCTTAACACCACGTAATGGGTGCATAGCAAGTATGCACTAAGTGGTTGAAGTACGCACTAGGGACAGGATATCGCAATCGCGTTCAACTCTTAAATGCGGAGCTTACGGACCCCCCAATTTTTTTTTTTTGTTAAACAATCCTGTACGAACGTCCGCGATCTCCCCAAATTCTCTACCCTGATTGACCGTAGAGTAAGTGCGCGAGCTGCCAAGCAAATAAGCAGCAAACATAACGTCCACAGATTTGCTGGTAACGTCATACGAAAGTGTAAATATTAAATATCAGGCAGAGAAGAAAAACATACTAGATAACCGTGATCGAGAGGAAGCCAACCACTTCAAGTAACACAGGGTCGAAATCAAAATTCAGGTGCTTTATTATGATTACATGCACCGAACTGCGTGCACTGCTTGAAATGCTCGAACCTACACAAGTGTGCATCATTATCCGCGCGAAGAGTTAAAGCGCTGTTGTCCACTGTCCATGTCCACTGTTGGTCTGTAGCACTGGCAAACAGCGTGGAAAACATTCACCATGTCTTCTTGTTATGCCAAACTGTCCATCAAGTGGTAAATAAAAAATCACCGCTCAAGCACTCCGTACAGATGGTTAACCAGTGAAGCTGAGAAGTGCGGCCACAGGCGGTTGCAGATATCGCAACCGAGGCCAAGGTGCCGCTCGATAAATTCCCGCCGAAAGTGGACGTTGCCCGGAGAACGCGTTCCCGCCATTTGCCACGTTGACACTGCTCTGCCAGCAACGCCGCTTCCTCGGCTCGCCGTAGTCGCTTGCATTCGGCTGGGAAGGCGGCCGGATCCCCGGTGCGCAGTTGCTGCTTGCGTTTCGCCACCCGGGCCTGTTCTTGTGCCCGGACTGCTGCATCGGCCCGGTGAACATAAATTCTCTCACGGATCAGCTGTCGGCGTTCTTGGAAAGTTGTCTGCTGTTCAGGTGTTCATACGATCCGTACCCTCCCCATGTGGAAGTTGTAAGTTGAAACTGCCGCGCGGGGTTCGGCGACACAGCTGCGAAGGGATGAACGACGTCACTGACGGCGCAGCCAATGGCACGCGTGCTTGAGTACAACACAGAGAATAGCGTCACTAACGGCGCTACCATTGGCGCGCTCGCTTGAGCCACGTAGAGAACGACGTAATAGACGGCGCAATCAATGGAGACCGTTATCGAAACTTGTGGTGAACGGTTTTCCGTTTCGCCTTGCCATATACAGCTTTCGTTGTAAAAGTAACTACTCTATGTAGAGCCCCCCATCTTTGAAACTAGTAAAATTGGAGAAAGGAGCTTTCGGACAGACAATATTCATATATGTAGATGACGGTTGTAATCGTACTGTTAATGCATAGATTTTTGAGTGAAAGCTCTTGATAGCATAGTTTTTCGTTGTTCATGTGACTTGGAACAGCACGCTGGTGCTAAAAGAGATGTGGGAAGGGGCGCCTCTGCCACCGCTGTCCACCTCTCTCACTGGAATTATAGTGGAGCTCAGTGTAAGAGCTCTAGCAAAATTGAATCTAGGTACTCATGTTTTCCACGTATGCTGTTATTACATAGAATGCTTGCCTCCAATATAAAATATACTTTGCGAGTAACTATTATCAAGAACAGCAATGTACCGCGTAACACCTGTTCAAAAAGCATTCTTCGGAGCAAAAAGAAACCTAGTGTATTCTTTGAGAAACCGCTGGCAAATTTTTTTAGGGCTCGCTGTTCCACACAACAAGCATAATTAAGGTAGTAACCCTTAAAAGTTTATATTATTTGTTTCTGTTGCCCCACAGCATCTGCTTTACCAATTCGTGTTTGTTCATTACAAAATATAGCGGTAATCTGCGACCTGCGGCTTCAAATTTCAACCACCCCAAACTGTTGCAAATATTTAGGCGCTTGCGCCGAAAGTGTATGTTGTATCATAAAATATGCGATACTTCTTACGAAGCAGTGAGAAACACAAAATGTTTGAGATAGTATCTAAGCCACATACACCTTCGATACAGCCCATGCCTGCTTTTAGGGCATTTCTAACCTCATTCATACTTACGCTTGCACTTCGGTGTCATGTCCGATTTACATTTGACTCAAGTTAAGGAGATTTATAATTGAACTGTACAGTACTCAGAGTAAGTTCTATACCGCCTTCAGTATGTCATTAAAATCACTAATAATATTCGACTGCTTATATTGTACTGCTTTACATACAGTTGAAGTTCTTTCTCAGAGCACTTGCTCTCTCTCTCAAAAGAGCCTAAACTTGAGTATTAAAAAGTAATATATTTTGCCTTGACTATTCCTTTATAAGCAGTTTACATATGTTGGTCTGTGGTGCGGCACATTGAAGGCAAGGATTTCTTTGCTTGCTATTCCAGCGTTGCGACTCGTGTTGAAGGAACAATTGAGAATATCAGCAATGTAGAGACCATGAAAGCAAGAATAGGTAAGCTTGACAGCGTGCTATCTACATATTAGAATTAACAGTCATTGCATACTTATTGCTTGCGATCTATCACCGTCGTCGACTTCAATGGGCCTGATGGAACTCGCGTTTAGATAAGTAGCGAAACACGCAAGCGCGAATGTTTCGTACCATATCAATACCTGAATAATGGGGGCACTACGCTGCTCTGCAATTACCGCGGTATGGCACGGCAGTCCTACTAATACCAGTTTATCGTTCTAATGGGAAAAAAAGTACGCCATACGAACGCACACACACAAGGTGCCACAGCTACATCTAGCAAAATTTTACGAATATGCCGACGCACTCTATGACGACGCGACCAAATGCACGTTGCTGGCTATTGGATGTAGTAAGTTACATACACTATCTTTTTTTGTTTTCCGCTTCATTGCCTCATAAGGCATGCTTAATTAACTATTTTTGAAGCAAGGAAGGTGGGCCAAAATTCAAAAAGAGTGTTCTAGATTGCTTCTCAAAACGTCCAACTAGACATTTTTTAATTTTCAAACTATTAAGTGTTAGTGTTTTCCTGCTTATTACAAGCGGCCGCGAAAAACAAAGGAAAAACACGTTATATTCCCACTTGTGCGCTTATGCGGTCCGGGTTTGAAGTGCTCCCTAACGTTGCGTGTGCAAATGACCACAACATTGGTCTGGGTGTACTGCCGCGAGAGGGCAGCGACGATGCTACTGCTGGTCCTGCTATTGTAGAGGTCGCCACAGTTCAGCCCTTTCGTTAGCCTGCCACCGGAGCGTAGGGCTCCCCTTGTAACTTGTGCGTGTGTGCCTACTAGGCTCCCTTAGCCAGGGGCCTTTTAGGCCTCCCCTGGCTACACCCCCCTTTCATCCAGATTTCGGGAGTGGCTGCCCCCCCCCCCCCTTCCCGAAATTTGGATGGAAGGGGGTGTTTTACAAAGGACAAACAATAAAAATGTGTGTTTTTCAAGGCCTTCAACAAGTGGGCCCCTTCGAAAAAAAAAATCCTGGCTACGGGCCTGGTGCCTACATATGTTCGGGCACAATAAACAGAGGCTGCTCTTTCCCCCTAGCAAGCAGCGCGTACCGTCGCAATCTTTTCCAGGGTGAACATGGGATTGCGTGGCTTTCTATACCACCAGCGCCGTCAGGCGACACGCGACAATATCTGTGCGCATGCGCGGGGAGGGTAGGCTCCCTTCTCGCGCATGACGTCACCGCAGGCGCAGAGTTTGTGTGTCGTCTGCTAGCAGTCTTTTTTTTTCTCTCAGTGGCAACCGAATTATGACGGTAACTACAATTTGGACGATTTAAATTCAGAACAATGTGTTTGGGGTTTATTGTAACAGCTTTAAAATTGTCACCATGTTTCGTTTCTTCTTTCTCGTATGTTCTTGTCGTACAACGAACAGGCAAAGAAACGCAAAAATCCGAACATCTATTTAGTGTAAGTTCAACAAAATATTGATACGTTTTGAGGTAGTATTAGTAAACCGGAATAACTTTTCTCTGTGATGTTGTTAGTATTTTGTCATGCAGCCCTTTGCAGCAATAACTGCTACCATCCTATACTCCATATCACCACTACCGTTCAGTACTGCCAAAGCTACGGGATGTGAGCAAGCCACATGCTTGCGCAGGAAAATATAGTTCCAGTTATAATTGCCTTGCAATTGGCAAGGTTTACACATTTGGCCATTGTTTAGCATCTGCTGCATCGCATCAATAAGTAGTATGTTTATTCTTCGTCGCATTTACGGCGTATTTCTTTAATCGTTGTATCAGTAACCGCCGGCAACTGTGGTTAAAAATCAACACACCTCCGGAAAAAAAGTGTCATTACTCCCCTTTAACCAATTCAAATACACATTTGTTACCTCGCCAACTGCTCCTACACATCCACAACTTGTTGTGGTTTGGACTTCGGCTTCACATGAAATTATTGATGATTGAATCTTGCAATTTCGGTCCCATTTCTTGTTAATTTTTCGAACAGTGCTATTCAAGCTGGACGCAACCTGTCTGTCAGAAACAAAAAAAACTATTATCATCATGAATCTACGCACGCTCTCTTCATCCTCTTCTTGATCGCCGTCGTCTTCATTTTATGCTTCGCTCCCAGAATGCATGCGTCGATTTCTCCAGTACGGGATGCAATAACTTTGATGGGCGAGACAACGAGTACAAAAAGAGGACAATAAATGGAGATAGAGAGAAATAGATAGAGAGAAAAGAGAAAGAAATAGAGATAATGATAGTGAGAGAAATTGTAGGGGGAATAAAATTCTTCGCGAGGCGAGCTTCGAACCCGTATGCCCACGATCCGAAGACAAGCGTCTTAACCACTCGGCTATCCAGGCACGCTAGCAGAGCACAGCATAGCCTTGTATAGATAACAAGAAGGTGGGAAAGGGGAGAGATGGGAGGCCAGGCGTGAGGGTGAGCAGGACGGAAGAGAGCGAAGCATGGCATATAAAAAAAGTTCACCGACGATTACGTTACTACCTAATGCGAATTCTGAGCGCAGCTTCGTGTTAGGACAAGTCCAACTGTATCTTGAAGTTTTGGCTTTCCGCAAGATATCGAATACGCCATCATCATAAATTGTCACTTAGGACAGCACCCACTACGCCATTATCCGTCTTTCTGCGGGTAAGCGAGTCACCCGCTACACGTCTGTAAGGAATTATGTGCACTCTGTTTATGCCGCATGCGGCTTATGACTACGAAGAATTGTGACTCAGCTTTTTGCAGTGGTTGGGAAACATTAAGCCACACACTCGTCGCACAATTGGCATTGTGTGATGACTGGTTGTTAATTTACTCTTCTGCCACGCTATTACATAGGTTAACGCGATTCCTTGCTCGACATGACGCCTGTATAGGGTATTTTTGCAAATTAGTTTCAAGCACCAGCGTAGCTCTCGGGTAGAATACTCGACTGCCACGCAGAGGAGCCGGGTTGAAGTCCCATTGGATCCTGGGTAATTTTTTTCTCATTTTATTTTATTCATATGTCTATCAGTTACTTTGAGATGCGAAGCAGCTTAGAGCGGAGCTCAATCCGGTGGTGTGCGGCCTGACCGACCTTACTACGCATGCGCCAACTCTCCCCCTCTCCTCGCGTGACCGCGAGGAGGTGGGGTGGAGGAGGTGGCGTGAGCGCTGCCTCCGCTTCGTTTCTCCTCTCCCGTTTCTCTCTCTCCGGCGCAGCTGGGCGTTCGTATATAATGCGGCGTGCGCTCCTGTATAATGCGGCGCGCGCTCGTATATAATGCGGCGTGCGTTCGTATATAATGCGACGCGCGCTCGCTCCGTTGCACTCTGCTTCGCAACGGCGCCATAGATGTCAACGTTGGCGCCAGTTGTAGCGGCATCGGTACCGTAAGCTGTGACAGCAGCGTAAGCAGCACCGCTGATACACAACTCCACACACAAATCAAACATACACGGAAACATACAAGTGGAAACACAAGTGAACACCAGCGCTGCTTCGCATCCCCACATGGTTCCCTTTAGTGGGAGATGGTGTCATTTTTTTTTCATGTGGACCGGTTACGCCACCGACGGCGACGGCGACGCTGATCAACGCAGGCACGGGTGTCTGTGTAAGAGCTATTCTCAAAAAGAGAAAGAGAGGATAGAGTGAACGAAAGGCATTAGGCAGAAGAATGAGTAGGTAAAGCTGAAAATGAAGGAAAGTCCTTTATCCTGAAATAGGTGAGCACGACATTGTCGCAAGGTAGGGTTGTCGCTATTTTGCTTGAGCGTAAGGTGTGTAGGCAGACGAGTATTGACCAACACCTCTTGAAAGCGCCGAAGGTGACAATTGCTCGAGAAGAGTACCGTTGGGATTACCTCCGTAAAACGCTGTTTGCTAGCAATAATAAAGTGAGAGAATCACATAAATAGGGAGTTTTCACACTTCTATAACTGAAGTGGATGTGACACACTTGTTGCGGTCGTGCGCGCGCCTAGAGCAAGCACGTTTCTGCCACCTCAGAGCAAGCGGCCACCGTTCCGTTCACCCGCCGGACTTACAGAAGTGGACACAAGTCTGCAGTGTTGCCATTGGTGGCTCCTTTTGGCCAAATTGGCGAATTCGAGAAGCCCGTTGTGACCAAAAATTATGAATGGTGACATGACGAATTTCGGGCGATTTTCGGCTTAGGTCACGCCTCAATTATGCATGCTATGCTTTCCCAAGGAATGAGCGACGTTTGTTCTATTTTTCTTGGTTTTGGATTGACCAGTAGAAGGCGTACTTTACGCGTAATTCAGTGCTTCCGTTCTTTCTTTCAATTAATCTAGATTCCTGAGATACTGGTGCGCCCCAGGAACCTCCCAGCAAAATGTAATTCAGCGAATTGCTTCGCGTGCCGCGAGGCGGCGGTGTTAGACTAAGTTCTTTAGGTGCTTTAAGCTTCTCTAAAGTTTCGCTTCTGAAGTGGCTAGATGACGGTTAGGACGCTAGCGTTTATTATTAAGAAAGAGACGTAAACTTTATTTGCGAATCAAAAGGATTCGAATCCGGCGTCTTTTTAGTGGGCCTGGGCACCCGCCGCGGACGCGGTTCCGAGACCTTGTCTCGAAGCGGCTTCCTCGGCACGCTGGACGGCCATTTGCGCTGTCAGGTTCGAGCTGAGCAGTGCGGTCTTCCAACACGAATGGAGGCTGGCGGTGGAAGAGACGGAGGGATTGACACTGTTCGAATTGTCTACTAAGGCTTGCTACGAAATAACGTGTCGCGCCAGCATATATACAATATTTAATGCTTGTGCAGCATGTCTATACGTAGAACATAATCGACGCCTGCTCAAGCAACTCTTCGAGGCGTTGTTGATGGCGTCTGCTGTTGTCCTGCAGGATAGCTCGTCGTATTGCAGCCATCTTATGTAGCCCCTAAACATGCCAACGGCCAGCTGTTTTCTATATCATTCAGGAAGTGCGAGAAAAGAGCGTTACTTTAATATGATATTTCAATGGCGTATACACATTAAAACGCGTTATCCATTTTACTGGGGAACAGCTGGCACTACATGTGTTCCATATTTGAAATCAGATAAGCATGAGGCATCATATGCAGGGGTTTACAATGACAGTGGTTCTAAATGGCACTGTGTTGCTTTCTTTCCAGTCTGGAGTGGGATGCATTCAATTCCATAGTCTCATATGCGTCTTTTGTCGAGATGCGCCATTTGGTATTGCTGTCATACAAACTCTTCTCTTAGACCTTATTGTATAGCATGGCATCTGGCTCAATTTCGTAATTTGAGGGTTCTGAACAAGTTCTACATAGACATATTTTCATGAAGCTGCAATGAAGCCTCATTCTCCGTCATAATTTCTTTTCCAGGTGGAAAGAAGGTGGCAAGGCAACTTGCTCATTGGAATGACAAAGAGAACTGCGCGGTTTTCAAAGTGATTAAGAAAGGTACCTTCGAACTGAATTTTGAGCAGATGGTATTAGCGAGTTCAAAATCAAAGTTGAACGATAAAGTGGGGAACACACCAGGCTGCGTTTATATGTCAGAAGTAAACCTGTGTGCGGCCGCGTCACGCCGCCACCACCAAAGTCCCGAGAGTGATCGCGCCGCCGCGCCACACAATAATTGCGGCGCAGCGCTGCTGTCTCTTCTTTTAATCCAAATGGGGAGTCTGGACATAAAATGCGTGAATTCACAGGGGAGCTCTTCACGATGTGTCCGTGTAATGGACTGTCCATTTCAGCCACCGCTGATAGGCTGGAGCTCGGCGAGCAGCGCGCCCTCTGTTTCCGGTTCTTCTTCTGCAACGTCATTTTGACGCCACGCCTAGCGGCCATAAGCCAACCTCCTATGAAGCCTCCTCGGGCTCGTATCACAATTTCCCAGAATGCGCCCTGTTTCATTTCTTATGGCTGAACTGCAACATTGTCACATGACGCTCCCTCGTAGCCTTACTTTTTCCCCTACGGTTTCAACTCAACGAACGCAGCCTCCAGAGATCCGCTTTTTGCCGTTTATCTCGGAGACCGTGCATGAACTGTGATCGCGTCAGTCCTCGAATAATGTTTAATGTGGCCGCCCGTCTGAAGCACCTGTGGGCGGTACGCATTCCCTGAATCGTTCTCTAACACCTTGGAAACATTCAGACTTGACAAGTCGAACTTGACAAGTTCCTGTTACTGTACATTTTGTCCACTTCTTACACTGTGAATGTGCAGGCGGGTTCGGTGCGTCGACGCGGTGAGGAGCACGGTGAGGTGCTTTTTCAAGTAACTGAATGCGCTCTGCCGAAACGGACACAATGTTGCCAGGTTTCTTGACATATGTTGCCCAATTGGGCTATGGAGATAAATGTTTGGCAGAAAGAAAACCTTGCGCGAGTTCGCCATGTGGCTATCAATGGGCTACTGAAAATCTGCGACTTGGCTTTGTTTCGGCTATAAGTGGTGCCGTCATGATCAACGCTCTAGATGTGACTCTGATCAAGCATAAACAAATCTCTAAAGGCGCATTTAGATTTCGCTTTGAATGGGCTAAAAGCGGCAAAATTCACAAGAAGTCCGCATGCTTCGTCGCCTAAGCGACCGGAAAACTGGGATACGAGCACCATCGGTCTCTGACTGATTTTTTTTTTCACGGCGGAAGCGGAACGCTTTCCGGCTCACCGGAAGCTGTCCTTTGGCTGTACTGTCACATGAACTACGTGATTTCCGGCCGATATTTCACACTGGCGGCTAAGAAGTTGGATGTGCATTTGCATAGGTAGGAGAAGCGCCTTCATGCATCTGAACCTTCTGGAATTTCGCCGATTCCCTAGCGGTTAATCTTGTTTTTAATCAGATTGCAGGCGCAGCGCGCGTAGTCGTGCATGCTGTATAACCTACACAAGCCCGAGCGACTACGCTACAAAGAATGATGAATCATGCACACTGCTATGTTTGTGAATAAAACGCTCACGCGTTTTACCCAATATCACATTTCGACGCCTATGCTCACCGCTCGAGCTTTGCGTGACACCTGCGCTGCCTGGATCAAGTTAGCCCAAATGAGTTTTATTATTTTAGATGCGAAGCATCTTATGCTCGGGGCTCTGTCCGTCCCTCCCGCGTCCGGCCACTTTCATGAAGTAGGGAAGCACCCATTATGCGAAACAGAACACTGTAGTAATATGAAGGCCGTCAACCACTACCACAGTCATCAGAGTCATGGCCGAGAGCACACAGAGGCTGCTTAGCAATGGCTAGGCAGGTGGTGTCTGTCGCCCAGGTTGACCCCATTCCTTGATTTTGCTTGCATGTGTTTGGAGGGGGGCTTAGTCCGTCCCTCCTTCCCGCGTCCCACCCACCACAGCGCATGCGCGTCCCCTCTCCCTCTCTCTCCTACGCTCACCCCCTTTCTCTCCTCTAGGGAATCCTCTACTCTACGGAGCGGCCCCCGCGTCCCACACCCTCCACAGCACATGCGCGTCCCCTCCCCTATCCTCTCCTACGCTCACCCCCCTTTCTCTACTCTAGGAATCATCTACTCTACGGAGCGGCGCCCCGCGTCCCACATCCCCACAGCGCATGCGCGTCCTCTCCCCCTCTCTCCTCTAGGAATCCTCTACTCTACGGAGCGGCTCCCACGTCCCACACCCCCACAGCGCATGCACGTACCCTCCCCCCTCTCTCTCCTCTCCTACGGTCCCCCCTGTCCTCTCCTCTAGGAATCCTCTACGGAGCGGCGCGCACGACAGGTGGTGTGACAGCTGCATACTCGGCTGGGGGCGCCACGGTAGTTCCGCGGTATGAAAATGACGGAGCGCGCGCGCCTCATTCACTCTCCTGTGCAGCGCCGCGATGAGCGCCCGGACCGCTGCCGTGAAATGAGAGCGGCGACGTTCCTCCCGCTCAAGCTAATTATCTCCCCGCTGCTTCGCATCCACACATGGTTCCCTTTAGCGGGAGTTGGGCAATTTTTTTCTACCTCTCTACCCGCCGCGGTGCCTACTGGTTATGGTTCTCGACTGCTGACCAGAAGCTCGCGGGATCAAACCCAGTGGCGGTGGCCGCACTTCCATGAACTCAGAATGCTATAAAGGCCAGTGTGCTTAGTTTAGGAGCGTGTTAATGAGACCCAGGTGGTCGTAATTTCCAGAGCCCTCCACCTCAACGTCTCTCATTACCATGTCGTCATTTTGGGACATAAAACCTCGACATCCATTATTATCTACCGCTTCCACTTCTCTGACCTTCTCTGCCGCAACAGTATTACATCATGCAGGTTCAAGTGGACATTTAAGATGTGAAGCATCTTATGGCGAAGCTTAATCCGGTGGTGGTGGTGGTGGTGGTGTGCGGCGTGACCACCCTTACTGCGCATGCGCAAACCCTTTCAAAAAAGAAATAAAAATAAAAAACCTCTCCCCCTCTCTCTCTCCTCTAGGCATCCCTCCCCTGCGGCAACCACACCCTCACTGCGCATGCGCCTCCCCTCCTCTCTCCCCACCCCCCCTCTCCTCTAGGCATCCCCTGCCCGCGGCGTCCACACTCCCACTGCGCATGCGCGTCCCCCCCCCTCTCTCTCCTCTCCTACGCCCCTCCCCCCTCTCGCCTCGCGACGCCGACGCAAGCAGCGTCTGCTAGCGAGTTTCTTGGTTGAAAAAACCGACTGCTCGCGCTGCACAACCGTTCACTGGCCACCCCGTATATATGGCAGTGGATCTTGACCTGCAAGGTGGTGCCGGTGGGAGATTTCTCCTGTGCGTTGTTGAACAATAAAAATTCGCAGCGTGCGCGTTAACTAAAAGCGGACTGCGGGTCTCTGTGTCCAGTCGGAGTCTTCTGTCTCTCATTGCCCATTAGCAGCGATTGGCATGTTCCAGCAGGAAACACCGCTCCATCACTGCGTGCTTTGCGCCTCCCCAGGTTTCTCTACTGCGCAACGCCGTGATGAGCGCCAGCGTCAACGCCGCCACCAGTGTAAGCGTTAGCGCCCACTGCTTCACATCTACACATGGTTCCCTTTAGCGGGAGATGGTGTAATTTTTTTCATTTGGCGGCGCTAAACTAAATTTGAAGCATTAAATGAATGTTCACAAGGCAGGCGGCAAAGGCGGGTGACTCTGTCAATAAAATTTGTCCAGGAAAGCGCGAAATGTAAACGTTGACCCTCTTTTTGTCTCATGCGTAAAATGCTGGAGAGTTGCAGATGACTGGTCCTATCGAAGACCTCTCATTGGAAGGTCACTTTCCAAACGCAATGAAACAGAGCTTGCAGAATTTAGTTTTATATATATATATATATATATATATATATATATATATATATATATACAGGGTGTTTCAAGAAATGTGTCCACTATTTTTAAAAAATCAGGGAAAATGCGGTATATTCTCGCTGTCTTCACAATTGCTTTTTCTGTAGCGCAGGCATCTTAAGATGGTTGAAGACATGATTTGGGACAGTAATTAAGAAAGTTAAATAATTAATTATCCTTGTAATTAGAGCTGTTGAGTGGCCAAGTCCAATGGGAGAATTGATGTCCTTCATGCGAAGAACCCATTTCAGCTTTGAGATTTCGAAAAAGCGGCCTCTAGGAATAATTGCGAAGTAATGAAGTTCTCTCGAATTCAGCGGCGAAACCGAAACCGGAGCGCGGAAGAGCGCAACTGCCACATTCGTCTGAGGCGTCCAGAATGAGTGAACGTCATTATATCAACCATCATAACCAACTTCTTGGTGTGAGTGTGTGGGCTGCGCTTGCAGTATTAGCACGCATGACGCACATAGGTTACCGAATGGGCAAGAACAGTACCTCTGTAACCGTTGTCTTGAACAGTGACGTCATTCTAGTCGTCTGCTTATTGCGCTCATCGGTGCTTGGATATCGGTTTCGCCGTTGAATTTGCCTGAATTTCGTTACGCCACAATAATTAATAGCGGCCGCTTTTTCGAAATCTCAAAGCTGAAATGGGTTCTTCGCATGAAGGACTTTAATTTTTCCATTGGACTTAACCTCCTAACTCCGCTAATTAAAAAGTTAATTAACTTAACTTTCTTAATTACTGTCTGAAATCATGTCTTCAACCATCTTAAGCTGCCTGCCGCTACAGAAAAAGCAATTGTGAAGACAGCGAGCAAATACCGCATTTGGCTGATTTTTTAAAAATAGTGGACACATTTCTTGAAACACCCTGTATATATATATATATCCTCCTCAGACCCCAGTAAATTTGTGGCCACACAGGTGAAATCAAAACACATTTTTGGAATGCACACACACAGTTTACTACTCGAGAAAAAATTTGCGACTGTACGGCATACAGCTTTTGCACACCAGCGTGTGCATTATAATGCACACTGGGTCTTAATGCGCAGGAAAGGAATAACACTCCCCTACAACAAAATTTTACATTTTCTCTTGAAAAGCACTCTTGTTTGTCGTGAAACTATTTGTAGCAGTTTCGCGCAAATGTGATCAAGAGGAAGATGCTACACCGGAACTTTGTTCAGTGAGAACGTCCAAAGTTTCGGCATCTCGAGGAAGGTACCTGATTTACAAGGTCTGGCATGTGGCTTGCTCACGCAGTTCTTGGCTCAGGAGACACCTTGGCTTTCAGCAGCTTTCTGGGTGGCTCAAGTTCAAATTCGGCGCCACACCTATTTTTTGACACTAGGTAATGGGCAAAGAACAGCCTCATCGTCAGCCAATTAGAGGTCCGAGGGGTCATTACTGGTTGTCTCGAGAACACGTTTCGCCTTTTCATCAAATATTCCTAGATGAAACAAACGCCAAAGCTTAATGCCAATAAGCTTAATACCAACCACATGAGACTGGCACGAGTACGCACGCCAAAGCACATATTGAGACCGAGTGTGCATTATAATGCACATTTGCAGAAAACGGCTTGTGATAACAAAAATACCCGCCTGTAAGGTTACATGACGTGCGTAAATTATTCCTAAACCCTTCCTAAGTAGACTGAAACAACAATTTAAAAATATTACTGCATTGTTATTGAATAATTTGGGACTTTGTTGGACGCTGTCAGTAGAACGTCGAAGACGAGAATTCCGCCATGTTTCAAAGCGGGAAAGCATGGCTTCCACTGTAGTGTGCTTCCTGTAATGCTGACCAGATGACAGCACATCCTCGAGAATGCGATTGCACCAAGAATGTTGGCTTTAATAGGGGCGCAAATTTCCAAAACCGGAAAAGTACACATGTGCATTTTAATGCACACGGGGTCTGTAGAGGATATATCTATATATATATATATATATATATATATATATATATATATATATATATATATATATATATATATATATATATATATATATATATATAATTAACGTTCCATGATTGATTAAGGGAGCGCCTGAATATCGAAACTTCCACCTTCTTCAACACAAGCTGTTTCATAACGTAACGGCGGGTTGTACAAAAAGGGATTGTAGTAGTCGAATGTGAAATTGCTTGTCCAAATAAAACTGCAAATAAGAATCGCTATATTTGGATACTAATCTATTGGCTACTAATCTATTGGCTTTTTTTTCTTTGGCTACGTCTGGGTTACAGTTTCTCGGCCTTTTGGTTACGATGCTTGTCTGCCCTCTCAACACTGAATGGACATCTTCTTTAGATGTACACATTGAGAATAGCTCCCCCGAAGTTGTCTTATCTTTCTCTCCTGAATAAGTCTCACGAGTATTGTCTGAGCTCAACGCTGCGGCGTCCTCCAGTCTTAAAGCGCGACGACGCAACTCGCTGGATAGTATATTCTTGTAGTCTTGGACCTAGTACACAGTGCATAGGTAACTAAAATAGATATCGGTGTTTTAGTACACTCTTCGCCCTTAATTTTTACTGGATAAATCGATAAATGGATATATATTGTAAAGAAAATGAACGACTCAGAATAACAGATACCTGAGCTTGTTGGTAGGTATTTATGTTGAAAAGAAAGGACG
This sequence comes from Rhipicephalus appendiculatus, assembly GCA_030522465.1. Lineage (NCBI taxonomy): Eukaryota > Metazoa > Arthropoda > Arachnida > Ixodida > Ixodidae > Rhipicephalus > Rhipicephalus appendiculatus. The sequence continues at coordinate 109,359 of JALIZH010011788.1, forward strand.
TGCAAATACGGGCACAAGATGGAAGAGAAGAGGATGAAGTTATCTCTCACGAAGATCACCACGTGCGCCTGATTGATAGTTATCACAGTTTATCTTGGAATGCGGAGATAAGTATTTGTTTCTACCTTCTTTTCCGCCCCTGTATGATTTTTTTCGTTGTTAGTGGCGTAAACCTGACCAGCAAAAGTAAACATGACCAAGGAAGAAACAAAAGCTGTTTCTTTGTGCAGAGCTGCAACTTTCCGGGTTGTGTAATTTCATTATGTACAGTAAGCTTTTCTCGCTGTCCGTATTTTTTAGTGTAAAAACGCACAAGGTCGAGATGCCTTTTAGAAGTATTGTTACTGAACAGATTACTTGGCAGCTGCAACTGCGTAAGTTTTTGTTGAAGAAACTTAAATGCGCTAGTTATGGATGATCCCTACATTGCTAAATATTCAAAAGAAGTGACTACGTTTTTGGCTTCTCTTGACTCCAGCAAATATTCCTTTTCAATTGATGTAGAGGACTTGTTCTACTCCGGTTCCCACGATGCCCTTTTACCTGCCGTGCACTGTTGCATAGAAAAGAAAAGGAGATGTTCCTTTCGAGAATACTACTGGTATCTCGGTTGATAATTTTATGATCTTAATAGATTACTACCTATACTCAATTTATATTGCTTTTGACGGTGAGATATTTATCCAGCTTAAGGGAATTTGTATTGATTCGTGTGCAGCCCCAGAACTTTGCAATATTTTTTTACCTGCCATTGACCGTGACTTGAATAACATTTGGAACAGCAAGAAATTTCTACCGAGTTTTTGTAGACGACTTTCTGCTCTGGAGTAGTGGCGCCCTCACTAAAAAAGCGGCCGCAACTGTCAACTCAGCCGAGACGCGCTCGCTCATTGACGGCGCCGCGACGCAACAGGCCGCACCTTCTTTTTTATCCAGCGGCCGTGGTTTCGGACACAGCAATCAAGCTCGAGCAGGGGAACCCAGCCGCCTGTAAGCGCTCAATCTGGCTATTAAAGCTATCCTGAGCCAAGCAGGGGCGGGGGCAATGATTTTTTTCGGGGGTGCACCATCTTGAGATGAAGTAGGAGCCGGGCAGGCAGATGTGGATCGAGTGTCATTTTATATCCTGTATACCATGGCAAAAAAAAGAAAAGAAGAAAAGGTGTGTGCGACCTCTGGCTTTAGAAAGGGGGTGGCACACCGGGCCCGTGTATACCCACTGTAGCCAAGTGAACACAGGACTTTGCCAGCACCGATTCAAGGCATTGTGATGCAGTAGCTCGTTTCACAACCTTACTATGAGCAGAATCAAAAGGTACAAGCTCTTTTCGAGCTTTCTTCCAGCAAATATGCCGCCCCCTTAATAGCATATTAGGATCTAAAAATTGCAAGGTGTCACTGTTAGGAAGTTCGTGGGTGCAGGTTAAGCCTTCTCGATGTCGTCTGAACGAGCCTAAAATATCCTCAACAGCACTAAAATTCATCTGAATGAGATCAGTGTTTAAAATCACGAGAAAGTCGTCTACAAAAAGGCAGACCTTGGCCGCAGCGATGTGTGCGTACTTGGCTGTGAAAGAGCAATTTCGTTTGAACTGTTGAAAAATATAACACTTTTCACTCTTTTGCCAGATAAAATTCGGTGCGAGCTGCACGTGTTGGAAAGCGCTCTTGTAGAGTCGTACTCTAAGGCCGATAATTATACTGGCTGTCAAGAAGAATTCAGGAGCTGCGCAAATGGCTCGCAACACCTGTGGTTTAGTAGAGACTGCGAAAATATCTACATTCCAAAATATCGACACGGATAAGCCTCGCTGCTAGTAGGCTCAAAAGGACAATAAAAGTTTTGAAATGCCCTTTGCGATTATCTCTGTACTCGTATAGTGCAGTATTTGATCACATGGCAATAGTCAATAGGTGGCTACCCAGAAGAGCGTTCGCAGTCGCAGCGAGAAGTTTCATCCCGTCATGTTCAATTAAAATCACTACTTCATGATATATCTTGTGAAATTCAGGGGGGATGCTTCCGTGATGCTCACAATAAAAGAAATAATGAAAGATTTAATGAAATGCTAAAATTTAATATTACGTAATAAATTGCGCTATTGCCTGGTCAATATTAAACAATCAATACACAAAGTGAACTTCCTGACTCTGCAAAATGAAACAACATTCTAAAGTAAAGAGTATTTCAAATCCAACTAATGCATGCGCGAAATCGCGCTATGCACAGGTTGAGAATACAATTGCCACTTCGGGGTTTTTAAACCTCTTGCTCTTGTTTCGCAAGGCGATGGAATGTCAACGAGACGTTTCAGTGACGAGAATCCCCTTTCGTGGTTGCAGAACCAGCACGTGACAATAGTCGTTCGAACGCTTGAGATGTTGCCTATAAGTCAGCAAAATCTAGTATGTGCTATAAACGTGCCACGTCGAGAATCGGGGAGGCGGATCAGAGCCAGTTGTAAGAATATATTTGTAATAGGTAGAATTGAAACAACACAGAATTGAGTGAAAAATGGCAGCTTGAAGTGATGACAATTTATTGAACAACTAACGTGGCCGAAGTCAAGGTTTTCACAAACAGTAGGACGTGACGTTTCAGTCCTTAATGCATCGCCACTATGGCTTTTGACATCTAGTCGTCTTAGCAATTGTTTAACAGAGATTTTTCGACGAGGAAAGACGACGAGGGGATATTTGGGCAAGTTTCTTTGTCGAAAATTTCGCGTTCAGCTTTTCTCTGTGATACTTTGTGGCAGTGCAATTGAGCCCAAGTAACTGCCAGAGAGGCGATTACCGCAGAAGGATTGAAACCAAAAAATATGAGCGCGGAACGTTACCTATGCGTCAAAGCACGAGAAGATCTGGGTCTCTGCCCTGCAAAGCTGCATGGCCAGGTCTGCCAAGCCAATCCCGCCTGTGGCCACATCATCATCACCACCACCACCACCAGCACAGCCGGGCATGTCCACGTCGATTATTATTAGCTACCGGGAACTAAACATTTTCGCCCAATAGGGTCTGTTTCAAAGGTGAAATGTTGGACTGCTACTGCCAGAAAGACGCCCAGGAAATCTCTACACAGAGCGTTTACTTGAGAAAGCTAGCTGCGAGGGCTTCAGCGACTCCCGGGCCCCAGGTGCAGTATCTGGGGAGGGAAAGTAGTAGAAAATAGGAGGGATAGTAGGAGGGATAGTAGTAGAAAATAGGAGGGATATTCGAGACATAGCAGGCGCACAAAGGTAAGGCGTTATGCATGAGTAAAACATCTGGCTCACTTCGTAATGAAAACGCGCTTATTTCTTTATTTTTGCGTTATCACGCTTCACCTTCAAAAAAGATTTTACCACTGCTCGGAGCTGGACGCGTCGCAATTTTCATTAATAATAGTTCAGGTTTTACGCCCCAAAACCACGATATGATTATGAGAGACGCCGCAGTGGAGCGCTCCGGCATTTTCGACTATCTGGGGTTCTTTGATGTGAAGCGCACGAGCGTCTACCATTTCGCCTCAATCAAAATGCGGCCGCCGCGGCCGGGATTCGATCCCGGGACCTTCGGGTCAGCACTCGAGCACCATAACTATTAGACCACCTTGGTAGGTTCGCGCCCAAATGATTGCGAAACTTCTCGATTGTTTTGGACTACTCTAATGGGATCGTGTGCGGGTCGCGGGTTGTCGAATTTGTTCTGGAGCTAACGCGAGCGCCAGCGACAACGCTGGAATGTTCGGCCATGCATGTATAAAAGGCAACGAGTTGCGCAAGCGATTAGGCACACTGGGCCCGTGCATTTTTTCTTTTTTTCTTTTTTTTTCCCCATGGCATACAGGACATAAAATGACACTCGACCACATCTACCTGCCCGGCCCCTACTTCATATCAAGATGGTGCACCTCCCGAAAAAAAATTTCTGCCTCCGCCCCTGTTTGGCTCAGGATAGCTTTAATAGCCAGATTGAGGGTTTACAGGCGGCTGGGTTCCCCTGCTCGAGCTTGATTGCTGTGTCCGAAACCACGGCCGCTGGATAAAAAAGAAGGTCGCTGGATAAAAAAGAAGGTGCGGCCTGTTGCGTCGCGGCGCCGTCAATGGGCGAGCGTGTCTCGGCGGAGTTGACAGTTGCGGCCGCTTTTTTAGTGAGGGCGCCACTACTCCAGAGCCGAAAGCTGACGACACTTCGTGTTACACTGGTGTTGCCTCACGATTTATGCGTGTCCGTGTGCTTTTTCGTGTGCTTTCTCGTGTTTTTTTCGTGTGTGATCGTGTGTGGGGGGCAGCTCGCCTCATGTTTCCTGTGCTTGAGCACGGTTCTTTGGTGCGCACGTGTGGGTGGCAGACAGTTTTTCAGCGGTGTGATGCCGCCAAGCTGTTGTGTGCCACTGAGCAGCTCGAACACGAGAAGAGACGCTACTGTGAACTACCACGTATTCCCCTGCGATCTACAGTGTCGAGAAGCGTGCTATTCGTAATAGAGCACTTCTTTTTGTCACAAACGAGCGCTTAAACAGGCGCGCGCCGCTGCTTCCAGACGACAGCATCAAATCACCGCGTCGAACGTGCCCGTCAACGGACGCACGCAACGAAAACAGAAAACAAGTATAAAAAGGTGCCCAGGTCGCGCCCTTACCCTTTATTTATGTACATTTTATTTGTGTTGTCAACTCTTGGCTCTAACTCGGTCTTTGGACCTGCAGCCGCCTTCGCTGGTGCACTAGAAGGACCTACATTTAAATTGTCTGTGATTTCGTGGTGCGCTTCTGTGGGCTGATACGTCAGCCCTTGGAATCTGTCCGGCGATTGCCTCCCCATTAAAGGGATCAGTGACACTTTTCGCTGCAGATGATTCAAGCGGGCAGCCTTCAGGGAAAGTATTGAGGCCCTCTCTACGAAAGATTCGCATTCCTAGGGCAAACTTTTCACATATGTGGGGTAATACGCCCTTCTAATAACGACTTCAATATTCAACCTGTCATGTGCAACTACAAAACGCGTTATTTACGGCCTGATTAGAGTCACTCGCGCGTACCAATGCATATGGAAGCGCTTCTCCGTGGGACGAGCAGAGGCGCCAGAGCGGGCGCGAGGTGAACTAGGCCCGAGACGCCACTTCGGTGGCACGCAACAGGCCGCACCTTCTTTTAGAGACGATAGTCTTTCTTGGGATACTTCAACGCAAAAATTTTGGTCTGGCTGTCTGTCTGTCTGTCTGTCTGTCACCCGTTTTAGCTACTCGGCCAAAGTTTAACCCACTTTCTGAACACTCAGCCATCTTGAACTAGTCTTTGCGTTCATACTTGTGAACATATTTGATCAAAAAAGGAAATACTACGCATACCTGAGGCGCAACATTAATATGTAGGTATCAGGTCGTGCGTTCTTTTTAGAAAATACATGGATACGTAATTCTAAAGAGCCTAGTGTTTTTTTAGGCTGCGCTGAAAATGCGACCATGTGCACGAACTGCGACGCTTTGCACGAAAAAGCCCTGTGCCGACGATAAGGTGCTGCCGCTGGCAGTGGCCCTTGGTTCAGCACAAGCTCATGTTTTAGATGTGAAGCATCTTATGGCGAAGCTTAATCCGGTGGTGGTGGTGGTGGTGGTGTGCGGCGTGACCGCCCTTACTGCGCATGCGCAAATCCTTTCAAAAAATAAAAAAATAATAAAAAAACCTCTTCTCCCCCTCTCTCTCCTCTAGGCATCCCTCCCCGCGGCAACCACACCCTCACTGCGCATGCGCCTCCCCCTCCTCTCTCCCCTCCTACGCTCCCCCTCTCTCCTCTAGGCATCATCCCTGCCCGCGGCGTCCACACTCCCCACTGCGCATGCGCGTCCCCCCCCCCCCCCCCCCGCTCTCTCCTCTCCTAGCTCCTCCCTCTCTCGCCTCGCGACGCCGACGCAGGCAGCGTCTGCTAGCGAGTTTCTTGGTTGAAAAAACCGACTGCTCGCGCTGCACAACCGTTCACTGGCCACCCCGTATATATGGCAATGGATCTTCACCTGCAAGGTGGTGCCGGTGGGAGATTTCTCCTGTGCGTTGTTGAACAATAAAAATTCGTAGCGTGCGCGTTAACTAAAAGCGAACTGCAGGTCTCTGTGTCCAGTCGGAGTCTTCTGTCTCTCATTGCCCATTAGCAGCGATTGGCATGTTCCAGTAGGAAACACCGCTCCATCACTGCGTGCTTTGCGCCTCCCCAGTTTTCTCTCCTGCGCAACGCTGCGACGAGCGCCAGCGTCAACGCCGCCGCCAGTGTAAGCGTTAGTGCCCGCTGCTTCGCATCTACACATGGTTCCCTTTAGTGGGAGATGGTGTAATTTTTTTATTCAGCGGCCATGCCGAAACCCTCCTTCAGAAACTGAAGGGCAAGAAGAAGAAGCCTGACTCTGTTCGTGCTGAAAAAAGGCCGAAAGTGGTGGCCTTTGTGCACAAAGTGTCACGCAATTTAAAAAAAAATGTGGCAAATAGGTACAATGTCACCATAATTTGTTCAGCGCAGCATAAACTGGCTGGGCTATGGCCACGAATTTGGGCACCACCCAAGAAATCGACGTGCGGAAAAAAGCACGTTCGGCCCTACGCTGCATGCGCCGTAGGCGTCGTGTACGAAATCCCACTCACCTGTGGCAAGGTTTATAACGGACAGACTGGTCATTGCGTCAACGATCGAGCACGCGAACACCAGCGATTTGTTAAAAGTAGTTTGACTTTTCATTTACTTATGCATTGTAGCACCTGTGCCTGTGAGCCAGTGCTGACTAGCATTCGAATTCTGGGCAGAAGTGGGAATGCGCTGGCGAGAGAATTAATGGAGGCTCATCACACTAAAAAGAAATATGGTGATTGTATCAGTAACACTTCTGTTGTGTTGCGCAGTAAGGAAAAACTGTTTTTAGAAACATGGCTATGATGTGCGTATATATTTCTTGGTGTTCCGATACTGATTAGCGTCGTTGACTGTCACGTGCAATGCGCCTGCGCGCGCCATTCGGCTGTGCATATATTAGGGAGACTTTTCGGAATAAAGCTTACAAGTAGCTGCGAGTAGCGCCTGTCCTGTGCTTCTGTGTGTCCTCTTTGTCTGATACGATTTAGCGCTATCCATATATGAAAGTTATGAATCAAATAGCCCAGCAACGTATTTTGTTAAGTAGTCTTCAAAACTTCGACGTTTCTCGCTGACCGAATGTCGGCTACTTTCAGTTTTTATTTTTCTGTGAGTCAGCGGCCGACAACAGAGGGCAGCGTATCGAACACAGGTAGGCCGAGTCTTCCATAGAGTTTGAGTCCCCTATTTGCAAAAATCGTGGAGGCCATATCTTTGTTTACGTTTCTTTGAATCTCGCGCGATGGCGCTGCAAACAATTACGCTCATTCTCGAATTTCTCGTATTTTACTTGAGATCTAACGTTACTTTTGTAGCAACACGTTTCAAGTAAAGCTAGTTTTAAAAACAGAGAAAAAAAACAAGCAAGTGACACTAGAAATAATAAAACACCATGTATAGACAGCTGCAACTCGCACCCGGGTCTTTCAAGCGGGAAGCGGGTATTCTACATCCGCTTCGCTTTGGTAGAGCCGAGCGCTACCCTTAAACGTAGACACATTGCAGGTTAATCATCGCAGCGCCACAAACAGCTTGACCCTGTCTCGGCTTCGCTTTTCGAAGCTCGATCATTCCGGCTCACTCTTCGCACTACGTGACACCTGTATGGGGTTTTTACATCGACAGCTGTTATGAGAGAACAGCAACAGCCAATTTTCAACGGCGCAGTTGTCCGTCGCCGCTGCCGGTGTCCGTAACCGCTATCGCGCACAATGAGAAAAACTATTCAGGATTCATCGGGATTCAAACCCAGGCCCCCAGCGTGGCAGTAGAGCATTGTACCACAGAGCCGCTCTGGTCCTTGGAACTCCGTCCCAGAAAGAACCTTTTAAAACCTTCTTGTCGGGCAAGGTATCGCGTTAACAGATGCAGCATAGCTTGGTACTAGAGTAAGATAACAACCAGGCATTACACAAAACGAATTATGTAATGAGTTGGTGGTCTAAAGCTTCCCACCCATCACAAATGGCTCAGCCATGATTCTTCATCGTCTTCAGCCAGAGCACCAACAAAGGGCGCATAATGCCTTACAGATGTATAGCGGATACCTCGCTTCTCCGCAGAATTATGAATAATGGCATAGGGCATATTTCCCTGCCTCCCGGAATTATGATTTATGACGTACTGAGTACCTTGCAACTGTAGCTACAACTTGCACAGTCACGCGTGCCAACTGGCTGGCAACGGGCCAAGAAACCACTGTAAACATATCGGCCTACTGCTGCGACGCAGCCGGCGGGTCGTGGTCGCACCTGATTTTGTTCGCTCAAACCACGGCTGACAGCAGCACGGTCGCGGCGCGCGAATGCGCTAGTCACGTGGTATTTTTTGTATTTCGCGGGCTTTCTTTGCAGCACGGAAAAAATGGTACGCGTAAAACTTTCTTTATCGCAAATGATGCAATGGGGGTTTCTGAAGACGCCCTGGAACTTTGCAACTCTCATTTCTTGCGTAAAGTCAATATTTATCAATTTAGTAAATTAAACCTAATTAACAAATTCGTTAATTTCAAAAGAAAAAATCGCCTGTAGTGCGCAAGATAGCTGTGAGCAATACTCAACTGATTTCACTCGCCTGCCTCAAATATTGTATTTTTGAACCCTTGGCTAAAGATAGCTGGGACACCCGGTATATGGAATGCAGGACACCTTCATTGCTGATGACCAAAATGAAAAAAAAAAAGCAAATTTGGCGAAGTACTACATTTCACTAAAAAGAGCAAGACACATTATTAGGAATTGACCACTACTTAAGATGGCAACGGGATGAATGACGATGGTCAGTTTATGCAGCAGCACATAACGTTCGAAGAAAAGCGTGTCACTCAACGGTCAGGTGAAATAAGCCTACTGGACAGCTTTTTTTACACCTGGAACACAATGTCTAGCTGAAGATAACGTCATTGAATGGAGGATGTCATGCCGGGTACACTGAGCACTTCATTGTGATAAACACAAACAGTAAAACTCTACATATAGGGCACTCAAGGCTAAAAAAAAAAAAAAAAGACTGTCTCATGCCTACGCATGAATGCTTAGAGCAGTTTGCCCATAGGTAATTACAGAGATTATACATAAACACGAAGATCACTTCTTTAGCTGTAAGTACTGACATAGAATATTCACGCACCGAAAAACAAAAGCACCGGGGGCAGAATAGAAAGTTGGTCCACTTGAGTTGCGGATGCTGACTTCAAAGACAGAAGATTTCACAGCTGTTAACCCCTCCTTGGGCGAACGCATCAGTTGTTGCTTTCAGAATGATACACTTAAGCGCAAGAAAAAACTCGAGACAGTAATCGACGAGGACAAGTTGTCCTCGTCGATTACTGTCTCGTGTTTTTTCTTGCGCTTAAGTGTATCATTATGGAATACCAACTAGCCCGCTCCCATACCTTGTTGCTTTCAGGACGTTCCCGTGCTGAAAAAAAAAGCGATTGAAAACTATGAATTCCAACGCTACAAATTACGCAGACGCCGCATCACGCAAACGTCGTTTCCTCGTCTCGGCTGAGTGCAAGCTGCGAACCATCGAGTCGCAGAAACGCGTATTTAAACTATGCGGAATGATAAACTGGCAAAAAAAGAAGCAAAACGCACTTCCTAGCCCGCAGTCATGTCAGAGACGCTAAAGTTAAACTAAGAGTGCCTTAATTTCATTGCTTCTAGGAACAGCGATATTAACCGCAACTTCGTGCTCTTCATGATTTTGCTATATTGAAAAACAATAACTGTTGCCGAACTGCGATGGAGCTATGCATGTGTGGCTGCGAACGCAAACGGCATACTCACCTTTAGTTTTTCGGAGCATGGAAGAATCTTGCGGAACTCGGATGGTCTGAAGTATCCGTGCACGATGTACGAATTCTGCGTGCCGTTAACCATCACGGCGCAAGAGCGCACACGCAGACACCGCAATAACTACACACGCCGGCCATCGCTCGCTTCAAGTAACGGAACATAACGAAACTTTGCATAACGGCCGGCGGCTTCGACGGTATCCGATGGCGACAGCGAAGCACGGCTGCGCCGGCTGCGCGCGGCGCGGCGAGAGCGGGGAGCGCGGCTTTGCCGGCACGGCTGCAAGCGCTGCCATTGGCTGCTTTAATTTTGCCTCGCCATCGACTCTAGCGCCAATTTCGCCTTCAGTTATCGCTCTTCTGGCTGGCGACTCATTTCAAGATGGTGGCTGTGACGTAGGCTGTCACGTAATTACTTGGGACGCCGGAGAGGCCGGCTTTCCGACCGTTGCGCACGCCGCATTATATACGAGTGCACAGCTGCGCCGGAGAGAGAGAAACGGGAGAGGAGAAACGAAGCGGAGGCTGCGCTCACGCCACCTCCTCCATCCCACCTCCTCGCGCTCACGCGAGGAGAGGGGGAGTTGGCGCATGCGCAGTAAGGGACAGGCGCTGCGCCGTGCTCCCGACCGGGCTGCAGAAATTAGGCGCCTTTTCCTTCTTCGAACCACAACCACCACCAGTAAGGGTGGTCAGGCCGCACACCACCGGATTGAGCTCCGCTCTAAGCTGCTTCGCATCTAAAAATGTGTCCTAGCACAGGTTGAAAAACCTGTGCTAGGACAGCGCAGCTCTGCCGTCGCGCGCGAGATAACTCGAACTTCTCGTAACATGGAATGCAAGAGGTCACTGGTACGTAAAAGATTTTAGAGGCTTCTTTCGTGTTAATGAACATTCAAAGGTGGTAATATCACTACAACAAACTGGACGTCGGATTGCTCTAAAGGCAAATCAATTCGTCAAACAAGCGTTTAAGCACATTCGGCGAATATACGAGTAATTTGCAAGCTTTATTCTAGCGGAAAAAAATATAAGAGCAACCACTAACACAACCGATGCCGAAGCTAAATTTCTGTCTGTGCGTCAGCTAGCATCAAGTGGCTCACGAGAAACTGTCGACAAGTAGCTTTAAATGCTTGCAACACTAATAAAAAATGGGCTGTGCCAAACGAAAAAAAAAAAGAAATCACTGTAAAGCAACAGCAGAAAATTTCACCCTTCGCCCTGTAGCTTTTTTTGGTAAGGATAGCGCTTGCTTCTTCGTAACGACCGAATAAAGAGTGTGTTTACCTATCGTACGCTGGCAAGAGGGGAAAATGTTGCTGTGCTGTTCCTTCCGGAGTTTCTCCACCACAAAGCGGCGCAGCACGCTTTGGGTCCTTTTCGTAGTTTTTGTGGCATTTCCACTGTGCTCCCACTCACAGACACCGAAATTTTAACCTTCAAGGCGTACAAGAAAAGTTCTACAAGTGCACACGGTGAAAGCGGCAGGAGCAAATGAACGGAATGGCAGCAGAAGATATAAGTGTAGCCTGTGGGCACAAGGAATGAAGCGACGACTATATAGGCTGTTAAAAAAGGAAATATCCAAGGCCACATTTTATTTCCACGCATAATTGCATAACTTTACTTTATTGATCCGTAGGTTGGAAAGGTAGAGCCACATATGCGAAATTTGCTGCTTTTTAACTAGCTGTCAAAAACATGGCGACGCTTTATTTCCAATACCAAAACTAGGCGGAGTGTCCCAAGCCTGATTTAACTTCGACATCATTTTACGTCTTCCATCGAGGAGCTTAGAAAATCGCGTATCAATTCGCCCTGGGTTAACTTCAATATCCCCGCCACACAGTAAGAAAAGTAACAAATAAAGCGCTGATGTGCGAAAAACAAAAAACTGCCGTTTTGGTTGCGTTCTTTCCGAACGTGACAGAGAAGATAACGTATCTTGAACTGCAATGGCAGATCCAGATCAAGCTTTTTGTGCTCTCTATGGAGCGATCGAATTCCAGTGGCAAATTGGGAGCAGCCACGGATTACGGATCGCGCAGTAATCAAGCATTCTTTCGGCGGATTTAGCCAGAAGTGCGCGTGATCTATTTTCTTCCCGTCACGACCGTATGCTTACAGTCGCTGGCCGGCATGGACGATCAGAAAAATGCAACAATAGAAAACAGCACTTCTGGTGGAACAGGCATGGCAGAATGTGGTTTTCTTAGATTTCAAGTGCACCAACCTGCGTAAGCAGTAGAAAAGCGCTGAATGCTTTCGCCATGCTGCCAGTTCCTTGCCCAAGCGTGAAAATGACCTTGCGGACTATTTGTACCAACAGGTGGCAGCCAAAATTGCCGAATGCCCATTCTTGTCCGAGTGGCGGAAAACGTCAAATTCCCTCACGAGGAAGCATACTTGAAGTATTGCCGGACGGAACTCAAGCAGTTTATTGCTCGAAGGCGGCACCAGGCACACTTCGTCGGGAATGGATGCTAGAGGCACCGCTGAACAAACATCCGCCAAGATCCTCGGTGGCGCACAGTCACTGCAAATGGATGCCGCAAGCACCGCTGACCGAGAAACCATGCATCCAAGCAGCCTGCGTCAGCAGTAGAAAACTGGTGAGCGCTTCCGCCATGCTGCCGGAGCCAGCATGTACCGTCGTGTTCTTGGTTTGTGTTTCGCTTTTACCGCTGTTTTTATTTCAATTCGACATGTACCAACTAGCCCAGTCTATCGCCTTGATGCCGGTTCCACGCCCCAGATATAGTGACGGCAATAGGAAGGAGATTTTATTATAGTAGTTAGGATTTAGACCACTTGGTTTGTTTTTACATCCTGAACATTTTCGTTCCTCCTGTTTTAATGCGATTCAAACCACTGCTTAAGAACTTTAAAAATGGGATCTCCTTTTGCATGTACATCGCAGTCTGGGGGCATATACCATATCACAGAAAATAGAAAGCTAATTAGTTTACTCCGTGTCGTCGCTTTGGTCGCTAGTTATGTGGGGATCCTGATGTATTTCCAAATGGTCAATGAACGTCGCTCGTAGTGCTGTAGTGCCAGGGGCACTTCCTTCGTTGACTGACAGGCAGAATTGACAAATCAGGTAAGAGCAACACCGAAGAGCGTTCCGTATTTCGTTGTACAGTATGCCCGCAATGGCCTACTCAAAATTTGTAGGAGAAGGGTCACATTGATATCGGGAAAGCACAAGAAGTAAGAATCACCTATCTCAGTTAGTGCAGACCATAAGATATAGATTCTGGAAGTTTATTCTTGAATTTATTATATGTTAGTCGGTAAAATAATGCCGCAACCCCTGACTACCGCAAAGCTCTTAGAAGCCAACAGAACTCGTCCCGCCCGCAACCACTCAATAACTCCAATTTTAGGGGCGAAGCTCCTTACGCCGTGGGTCGTTCCATCCTCCCTCCATTGTTGTAGCCACCCCTGTGCGATGACGATGACGCTACCATCACGGCACAGCACATGGAATGTACCCACTATGCGTCATAACGATGACGCTGATGACGATGAAGAATAAGCGTGTCCCGTTACCCTACTGGTGGGTGACTTTAACGTTGCCATCACTGAAAACAGTTGGCTCATACAACACATGGCATCGCGATATGGTCTCACAGGCATATCGTTTGACCACATGCAACCAACCACCATCCGAGGAACCTGCATCGATCTCGTCTTTAGCAAACTTTCCACTACGACCCATCCAGGAACCGCTCTTCCTTAATTTCATCGACCATAAAGCCGTTATAATGAAGGGGGGAACGGAAGCCACGGCTTATGTAAACGGTAACCACGACCAACGAAGAAACGAAAACAAAACGGAAACTCACGACTCATAAAATATAAATTTCTTGTATATATACACAAAGTGTTTGTCACTGTAGTGAATGGGCGAAATTTATTAGGGGATTTCGTGTGTTTGCGAACTTTTGAAAGAATTTTGTGGACTTTTGCGCGTGAAAAAGATGATAAAGAAGACGGCGACAAGGCGAGCCAGGATCAGGTGGCGCGCGCGGCGGCGGCACAAGAGAAAAAGGAAAAAAAGAAGAAAAGAAGAAAAGAAGAGAGGCGCGTGTGGAACGCACAGAGGGCTGAGCGGAAGCTAGCCGAAGGACACGCCGGACCAGGGCGCTGTTCTTGGAGATCGTCTTGGCCGTGCTCGGCGAGGGCCTGGTGCTTGCCTGGTGGTGCAGACGTTGGCGGTGGCTCCAGCGAGGACACGCCGGACCAGGGCGTCCGTGGAGCTCCTCCTGCCTGTTCCTGGTGAGGCCTGGGGGAGCCGAGGTACCTGCGTGGGGCTACCGGCACCGGGCGTGGCTTCTGCTGTGTCGGCGTGATCAAACGGGAGCCCTTACGGAGGCCTTGTCTTCCTGCTGTGACCGCACGCGGGACGTGTGCCACCTGCGTGCCTGGGCTCGCCCTCGACGAGACTCGTCGCCGCACGTGAACGGACCCCTCCTCACGACAACGCAGTCTACCAGTCGTGAGACTTCGTTCTTTTTGTAACCTAGACGGACATTCCGCGGCTAGGACATTCAGATTAATTTATGTGTGTTTATATCTGTGCTTGTTCTTGTGCATCGTCCCTAGAATCCCTTGTCTCCATAAATGTTCATTGAAACCCAGTCGTGCGTATTCTCTTACCGTCCGTTTCGTTGAGCCACGCACTCGCAAACGTGACGAGCCACCACTCGGTCCTTACAGTCACGTCTTTGATGATATACTGGGCGAATTTCATGGAAGATTCACGGTTTACCAATGAACCTCCAGAGCTTCGCCCACTCATCATCATTCACTCCGTGGATATGCTTTTTTCTAACTTGCGCTCTCTTGAGCATACATTTTTCCAACGCTCTGCTCAGCAGGGAAATTCATTATCCCTTCGCATTTTCGAGGCTGAAGCTGTCACAGCTGCGCGGGAGCGTGTTTTATTGATCAGTGGTGTCAGGTTGTGTACCTGGCATGCAGTTTGCTACTCTTGGCATACTTGTACTACTTTATGCAGTGTAACCGCTTCTGCTTGAACTAAGTCATAGCCTACAACATTTTAAAACAAGTATAAGTTTACATGTAATTTAGAAGAGCGCGCATTCATGCGCATTCCAGTTGTCCTTCTTTTAAACGGGAACCAAGCATCAATGGTGGCCTACTGCAGTTTGCTAACCTGGCCACCATAATCGTCGTATATGGTGACAATTGTCATCACATACGACGATTATAGCCTTCTTTAAACCAAATGAGGCACGCTTTTTGTTTTAAAGGGCGGCCTACTGCGCTACGTTGAGGTTGGTTGCCAGTGCGTGGCAGAAGCTCTCGTATTGCCGGACTTTGATGATGAAACTAGCCAGCTCAGTCCCTAGATTTCCCGAAGGCTTTGATACAGATACGTCAATATCAAACATACCTACTTGACGCAGTGCTGACAACATTATGATTTTTAAGGAAAGGAAAGAATCCACAGCTTTAACGTTCTCAAGAACCGACGCAGCTATGAGGCTTCGTTCGCTGGCATGCGACCTTACATTGGCACAGTGGAGCTCGATGAAATTCACAAGCGCTGGCCTACACAACTTGGACCCCGATCTCAATCTTCGTCATCCATCAGGAATATCTCCAGCTGACGAGCCTCTTCTCCAGCTGACGAGTCCAGCGCCTCTTCGTGCAATACCTGCAGCTGCGAAGAAACGATCGCCCACATTCTGTGCTAGTGCAGCCGTTTCAATGCGCCAAGAGAAGAACTTTCTGATCCACTAGACAGAATGGTTAATCGCCCTTTGTCGGAACAAAGGATCCTGTGACACTGGCTGAGTGCGTCATCAGCCCAGAAGGCGTTGAAAGCATTATTACGTTTTCTTCTCTTTTTTTCGCGAACAACCGGTCTTAGTGACAGACTTTAAGCAGTGCCGTATTCTGTTTTCCTTTACTTTTCCTTCCCTTATTGTATTTTTGTAACACATCTCGTATATCATCTTTTACTCCCTTTACCCTCTTCCCCAGCACAGGTTAGCCAGCCGGTCTGAGAACTGGCTAACCTCCCTGCCCTTCCACTTGTGCCTTCCTTCATTCCTTCCTGTGTTGTCGATTGTCCAAGGAAACTTGGTTCGTAAATAAAGCGCATAACTTGTGTAGCATTGATCCGGGCGTAGCATTTAATATTCTGAAAAAGGTTAGCCAAGCTGTAGAAACAGTCAATCACACGCTTCGGCTAGGCATGGCCTGTACGAAGCGCTTCGTGTACAGAATAAGAAAAAACAAGTGCACGCGCTCATGTGAAGAAGCTGAAGACAAACAGAATCTTCTTCTACACTGTAAAGCTTATGAAGCTCCTCCTACAGGACATTTAGATGTGAAGCATCTTATGGCGAAGCTTAATCCGGTGGAGGTGGTGGTGGTGTGCGGCGTGACCACCCTTACTGCGCATGCGCAAACCCTTTCAAAAAATAAAAAAAACTCCTCTCCCCCTCTCTCTCCTCTAGGCATCCCTCCCCGCGGCAACCACACCCTCACTGCGCATGCGCCGCCCATCCCTCTCTCCCCTCCTACGCTCCCCCCTCTCTCCTCTAGGCATCCCTGCCCGTGGCGTCCACACTCCCCACTGCGTATGCGCGTCCCCCCTCTCTCTCCTCTCCTACGCTCCCCCCCCTCTCTCCTCTAGGCATCCCTGCCCGCGGCGTCCACACTCCCACTGCGCATGCGCGTCCCCCCTCTCTCTCCTCTAGGCATCCCTCCCCGCGGCGTCCCCACTCCCTCTGCATATGCGCGTCCCCCCCCTCTCTCTCCTCTCCTACGCTCCCCCCCCTCTCTCGCCTCGCGACGCCAACGCAGGCAGCGTCTGCTAGCGAGTTTCTTGGTTGAAAAAGCCGACTGCTCGCGCTGCACAACCGTTCACTCACCACCCCGTATTCGCAATGCCCGCGAACTATAGGTGGCGCGCTGTACGATTCAAGATGGCGCCCGATGGAGGGTCAATCCGTTTGTTAGCATAGGAACAGATAGGACGTGCGTACGTACGGCCCGTGCCACTTTTACCGGATGAAGTCATGAGCTGCACTGAAATGGATATGAGACCGAAATGCTTTCTCAAACCATGGAAGCTCGCCACCTAATTATTTGCCGCGGTGTGAAAGGTTATATTTCAGCTCCGTTACCGTGGATAAGCGATGCTGTGCGAAATCCTGTGCGTGCTGCAGAAAACTTCATTAACTAGAACTGACGTATGACCTGAACGGCACTCCGAGATACTGTGTACCGAGCCTGCCTGACGGATTTGCCGCAGTGGTAGGCCGCTAGCGAGTAGCGTCAGCGCTGCTGCACGGAACCGAATGTTTAACGTGGCGATGGTTTGCAAACATACGCCGTCGTCATTACTTGCGCTGTCAGGAAGGCGGAGTTGCTTCTTCAACGGAACACAAGCATTTAACATTCTATTTAGTAGCGCTTGTGTCACAGCCATGCTCAGACTCAAGCCGTGCGCAATTCACTGCACTTGGATGCCGCAGGTTCGATGAGCACGATCGAAACATGAATATCGAAAAGAACGCGCACGTATGCTTTTCGCAACGACGAATTCTTCGACGTTGTGAAAATGCGTCGAACAACTATGCCGATCGGAAGGTACCGGTGAAGTACAGGAGAAGTGAGCCGATAGGCGTGGATTGTGGCCGTGACTGCACGTTTCATCGCTCTAACCATTTCGCTTCCCTGTTCCGAACTCGAGTGTTTTGGCGGAATGCGGCGCTCGATAATATCCACAATAATTGCGCTACGTGCAATGTACAAGAAAAACTACGTTTTTAATTTGATCTCGCTGAAGGATACTATGCATTAAATACAATCAAAGTGACTTACGAGCGTGAAAAAACATTAGCGCGCGAGGGGACGTGAAGTGCAACTCGCTCCTCGTGAGTTAGCAGCTGATCGTTCATCGTCGCTGTCACACTCCTTCTCACACACACACACACGCTTTCACAGCCTTCTCCGTCCAGTGAAAAATCCTCGTCGTCAAGGTGGTTCCTCTTAACATCATTGCTGAAAGCAATCTGAAGAATTTCCTCCGCCGAACAACTTCGATTAGTCCTCGTCACAACGTTATCTGGGCGCGCAGAACCGGCAGAACTTCTTGCTCTGACACCGGTCAACAAACAAATCGCTTGCAGAGTGCTGCCATCTATCAACAAAAGTACAAAAACAAGCGGCGCAGCGCTGGCCAATTTGAGATTACTCAGTACATCGCTAGCTCGCGCGACTTCCCGCCTACAATGTTATAAATTCATGCACTACAAGAGCACTGACGAATGCTATATGCAAGTAAAACAAGGTGAGTTTCAACTGAGAAGGTCAGACGACAGCGTTTAACTAACCTACGTGGCTACACAAAACCTCGCGAAGCTGATATTTGTACGATGTGGGTCATCGTTGGACGCGCGAGTTGGCACGTATTTTCACGAAAACTTCGCGTCTCGCGAGAACGAGTCTGATTTATCGTGTCACAGAAGGCCCGGTTTGTTCACTGAAGCAGGAAACATGCAAATTCGTAGTGTTTCTTTCTTGCTAACACAGCCGAACAAGTGTGCGACTGCGTAGGGCTGCCATGGTGTCGTCTACTGATCATCCATGAGAGGACGCTCCTAAATTCCGCTAGGGGCGCGACAGTCTATGGGCATTGCGAATATATGGCACTGGATCTTGACCTGCAAGGCGGTGCCGGTGGGAGATTTCTCCTGTGCGCTGTTGAACAATAAAAATTCGCAGCGTGCGCGTTAACTAAAAGCGGACTGCGGTTATCTGTGTCCAGTCGGAGTCTTCTGTCTCTCATTGGCCATTAGCAGCGATTGGCATGTTCCAGTAGGAAACACCGGTCCATCACTGCGTGCTTGGCGCCTCCCCAGTTTTCTCTCCTGCGCAACGCAGCGATGAGCGCCAGCGTCAACGCCGCCGCCAGTGTAAGTTAGCGCCCGCTTCTTCGCATCTACACATGGTTCCCTTTAGCGGGAGATGGTCTAATTTTTTTTTCAAGAATTAAATGGTGGGGACAGACAGCAAAACAACACCTGTCAACAGTAAAAGCTGTAGGCCCATTGCCAACAGAAAATTTTCGAAACGTTGCTGCGCGTGCATTAGTGAATTTTTGTAGGAATCAAAAATATCCCGAAAGTACTAAATCTGATGAAAAGTTAGCAACACCAGCAACAAGGTGTAATTTACTAAATGTTTCTTGTAATTGCGTGCTTGTGCACAATTTTCGCGAAGACGCAACTGTTGCCGGTGGGATGCGGCACCTGAGACAATTTTCAAGTGACTTATCATCGGCTGTGACAATATCTTAGCGAACTTTGATGTTAAGTGTGGATATTTCATTTGTGTGAATATTTGTGTTTTGTAATTTTTTTTGTGTTGAGTGTACACTTCGTTGTGTGAAAGAGCTGGCACTATGGGCGTGAGTGTTTTTCTAGTTTTGTGCTAGTTCTCTACTTTGCGACGGCAATTATTATGCAAGAGGAGTGGCTGGTGACACGCATTCACACTTACCTCTAATTACATACATTTAAGAAAAAATGATGGCCTTTCTAATAATATCTGTAGTTTTACGAGCCATAACCACGATATCATGAGGCACACCCCAGTGGAGAACTCTGGAAATTTCGACCATCGGGTGCTCTTTATAGTGGACTGACATCGCGCAGAACACGGGCCCCCTAGCGTGTCGGCTCCATCGAAATGGGAAAATGCTGACCTTTTTCTGTACACGTATAACAACAAATATGACAACAGGTGAATAACAGACCACTTAGACAAAGAATGAAATGTTGTGTTTTGTAGAATAGTACCTTTTTTAAAAAACGCGATAGCATTAAAGAGCTCGTCTCGGAGAAATTCCGGCGACAGCGTCGGTGGCGGTGTAAGGTGTCGTTGGTTGCGAGCGAAAAATCATCACCTTGTCCGTGACCGAGAAATCAAGAAAGTGGCAAAAAAAATTATAAAAAATTCTGGGTCTGAGTGAGGATCGAACTCGGCCGTCTGCGTCGCAAGCAGGTGTTCTACCACAGAGCCACAAATTTGTTGAAACTGCCTGGCGTAGAATCGCGCCAGTCGTCAAAACATGGCAAATGAGAAACGAGTGGGTGTTTTAAAGGCCCAACCATTACAAAGCGCCCAGGCATATTCATCATCATCAGCAGAACCATC
>JALIZH010011789.1:0-24927 GCA_030522465.1 Rhipicephalus appendiculatus
ATCTTTGAGTGGCGCCCTCTCGCGTGTGACGTGAGAGAGAGGACTCGGGTGCCGCTCTTCGCGCGCGCGCTCGCTACGTGAAGACTGGTCGAAGCGGCAAGTCTGTCCTACTCGAGTTATTGAAACATTACTGG
Organism: Rhipicephalus appendiculatus; assembly: GCA_030522465.1. NCBI lineage: Eukaryota > Metazoa > Arthropoda > Arachnida > Ixodida > Ixodidae > Rhipicephalus > Rhipicephalus appendiculatus. The sequence continues at coordinate 135 of JALIZH010011789.1, forward strand.
GCAAGTTCATAAAGCAATTTGTACTGAATGTTGAAGCAAAATGCCCAGCGTAATCGAGCGGTGTTGCCGTCAGGAGCACGTTCAGTGTTGATTGCTCCTGGCGTCGTCTGCTAGCCGTCAATGTGTACATTGGCATGTATGGCGACGATTTCTTTTCGAAACTGCTCTATGGGAGTGGCGCACACAAAATGATTTTCCGGCTCGTTTCCGGTCACTGACTTCAGCGTTAGGGCTTCGGCTTGCGTGTCTGCGTTAAAGAGGAATATATATATATATATATATATATATATATATATATATATATATATATATATATATATATATATATATATATATATATATATATATATATATATATATATATATATGGTGATGACTAACAGCAGCGGCATCGGGACTCTAGCGCGCGGGGAGCTAGCGCGGGGTAGAAGAGGAAGACGAAGGGAGATAAACAACAGCCAGCCCAACGTACGGGCGTTGTCTCTGTGTCTCGTTCTTCACAATGGCGCAGTCTACGAAACCTGAACCATCCGGCTGAAGCCATCTGCCTTCGTGGGTCATCGGCAGCGGAGTCCCTCTGTCCGAGGAACGCCGTCCACGCTTTCTCGCTCATGGACCCGACGACCCTACGACTGCCGGTAGGACCTACGCCACCATTTGAGGACGGCGTCCCAGCCTCCTCAATGCCCAAAAGGCAGGTTTACCCCGCTGTCGTCAAGACAGCGCACGGCCTCCTGTTGCCCGTGAACGCTGTTCACGCTTCCCGTGGCGACAACCCACCGCTCAGGACTTCGACTCCTGAGATGCAGACGGGAGCTGTCCAAGCTCCCTTTGGCAAGGATTCCGCCGCAGTGAGCCCAACCACCACATCATGTGGAACCTCGGACAGCGCGGCGCAGCTGCGGCATACCATCGCGCGACTCCGCGGCACGGTGAACGCTTTGAGGGCGTCGAGCTCTACGCTGTTGCCTGCCTTCATGCCGGCATTGAACTCCGCCAACGCCACGCTGGATCTAGCCGCCTCGCACGACCTGGAGGCCACCTCACCCGAGCAGCGCAGAGAGCTCAGGTGTGCCCTCATGCAGCTCTCGCACCAGCTGGGATGCTTCGCGTTGGCGCTCTCTGCATGCTCTGCTGTGGTACCACCATCGCAAGCCGCCTGCGAAATACCGCCGTTCCGCGGCTTTCACGATCACATCGAACATTGGGTGGCGACCATCAACTCTGCAGGAGCGCGAGAGGCTTGGACGGAACTGCAGAAATGGTCCGTGGCCGTAGATCGCCTTCGGGACGGTGCCGCGGCGTGGCATAGATACGAAGGCGTCCGGCAGCAGTCCTGGGCGGAGTGGAGCTTCAAGCTCATTGCTGCATCAGCCAGCATCGGCCAATCTGAAATGGTGCGCGAGCCTGCTGATGACGACAAGCACGACACTGTGACTCCCGGGGTACCGCCTGAACGCCGCGCGGATCATAACGAATCCGTTGTCACCGTAGACATCGCCACCGATCGTTCCGACGGTGATCAGCTCGCCCAAAGCCACGACGTTCCGTCTAACAGCTCTAACGACGTCGGCGTGGGTTCGAGTAATGATTGTGTTCACGCATACAGACTTAGTATGGAGCCACCGAACATCATCCTTCGCCGTAGTGACCACAGAACAAAGAGCGAGGACAGCAAGCAAGATGCAGCAGCGTCGCATCATGATCGTGACCACGTCCCGCCGTCCGTCCGCGCTCGCACGCATAGGTATCTACCATGCACGCAACGACCACTGTGTCACACCCAGTGTCGCCCACCTGAGACACTTCTGCCAGAAGCATGCCTTGCAGATCGTACGAAGTCGCAGCGTGGCCGAGACCGACCACTGCGAGTTAGCCAGGGTCGCCCACCAGACCCACTTACCTGCAGATCCATCAGCCCAGTCGCAGCGTGGCCGGGACCGACCACCGCGAGGCAGCCAGCCTCGCCCACCAGAGACGCTTCTTGAAGATATCCCATCCATGTTGCAGTGTGGTCAGGGCCGACCACAACGATGCAGCCAACCACGCCCACCTGAAGCACTGTCGGCAGCTCCACGCGCTCGCAGTCATGGCCGAGTGTGATGACTAACAGCAGCGGCATCGGGACTCTAGCGCGCGGGGAGCTAGCGCGGGGTAGAAGAGGAAGACGAAGCCCAACGTACGGGCGTTGTCTCTGTGTCTCGTTCTTCACTATATATATATATATATATATATATATATATATATATATATATATATATATATATATATATATATATATATAGGAAAAATATATATACGCCTCTAAAAAACTGTTTATTGGTGACGTTTCGATCGGAGACCGATCTTCATCGTCTTGATGAAGATCGGTCTCCGATCGAAACGTCACCAATAAACAGTTTTTTAGAGGCGTATATATATTTTTCCTATTTTGTTCTACGGCAACCGAAGCCAGACTCTTCATAATCTACGTATCTATATATATATATATATATATATATATATATATATATATATATATATATATATATATATATATATATATATATATATATATATATATATATATATATATATATATATATATATATATATATATATATATATATATATAGTCAAGTCACGAACGGCAGAATTGCATCCCAGTTCGTGTGGTCGGGGTTGATGTACATTGCTATCATGTCCGAGAGGGTGCGATGAAACCGTTCTGTCAAGCCGTTGGTCTGCGGATGGTAAGCAGAGGTTGTCTTGTGAATGGTGTTGGCGGCGCGCAGAACCTCAGCAAGAACAGAAGAAAGGAAGACTTTGCCGCGTTCGCTGAGCAAGACGCGGGCAGCACCATGGCGTAAATATATGGTGCGCAGAAAAAAATCGGCCACTTCAGTGGCAGTCCCAGCTTGTAGCGAGGCTGTTTCCGCGTAGCGGGTTAGATGGTCAACAGCCGTCACAATCCAGCGATTCCCATTGGATGTCACGGGAAGAGGGCTGTATAAGTCTATCCCGACGACTTCGAAAGGCAAAGCGGGACAAGGAATTGGTTGCAGGAGGCCAGAAGGAGCTGTGGTGGGTCGCTTACGGCTTTGACAGTCGACACAATATATATGTATATATATATATATATATATATATATATATATATATATATATATATATATATATATATATATATATATATATATATGTATATATATAGGAAAGAATTGTAAACTTAAAGGGGCCCTGCAACACTTTTTGAGCATGCTCAGAAAACGCTGCCTATCGGTAGTCCAGGCTCTCGAGAACACGCGAGCCAAATATTATAGCGCAGCACGCGGCGTGGAATTCATAATAAATTCTCAAAGTCAGCCAGAACTTGCTTTCTCTTCTCTCAAAAATCACTCGTCAGTGTCGTCACCGACGAGAGTATCACTCGCATCAGCCATTGGCTTATTTGAGCATGGCGCGCTCGGTAGTTACAGAGGCCGCCGCGGGAGGCCGCGACTTGTCCACGCGTGCGCGCGCGATCGCAATGAAAATTGGCGTATTCGAAGAAAAAAAAAGAGAAAAAGCGCTCAAGATCACGAGGCGCGCGTGACGTATTTTCTTTCCCCGTGCCATCCCTCCCTGCTTAGCTTCCAGCGCTTTCGACGGGACCAGAGAAGAGAGAATGCAATTGCAGCGTGCGAGAAATATTTGTAACTCCACTCGTACTGGACGGATTCCAAAAATTTTTGCGGCAGTGAATTCGTGAGGCAATAAGCTCCTTTAGTGAATCCATTCCATGGGTACTTGAAAAAGTGTTGCAGGGCCCCTTTAAGGGCTCGTGTGCTTTGTTAAACACAGTATTAATGAGAACTAACAGACAACGATGCCAAGGGTAGTATGGGGGAAGCTATTAGAAGTAATTGTAATGTAAATGTGAAGAAAGAAAAGTGGACGAAAAGATAACTTGCCACCGGCAGGGACCGAACCTGCGACCTTCGAATAACGCGTCCGATGCTCTACCACTGAGCTACGGTGGCGGTCATCCCTCCGTCCACTCTATAGGGTATATATGTGTACTTAAACGTGGGAGTGGCAGTCAGCGCTGTTAGTTCTCATTAATATATATATATATATATATATATATATATATATATATATATATATATATATATATATATATATATATATATATATATATATATAGTTCAAAAAATATATCCAGCACGTAGGGAAAAATGGTTCTTGGGTAGGACTGACGTTTCGGCCGCGGGACCGGCCTTCGTCAGGAGTGTTCACTCCGACGAAGGCCGGTCCCGCGGCCGAAACGTCAGTCCTTCCCAAGAACCATTTTTCCTACGTGCTGGATATATTTTTTGAACTGTTACTTCCGGGTCCAATGTTAGCCCCTCATTATATATATATATATATATATATATATATATATATATATATATATATATATATATATATATATACGCCGCGTGCTGCGCGTGTTCGGTTGCCAAGCCTGCTTCTTCGGTTCAGTTCCTTTGTTCCGACTATTAAGCGCTTGACAAACGACGTGTGATGTCATTCAAATAAATCAAGCCGTCGTTACAGGCAACAACTGTTGAATAAATTCAAGTTTTCCGCAGCTGCTGTGTGAGCGCGTCGTAAGTATTGAAAATTTGAACAAAAAAATAGAAAGGTTGAGAGCGTGAGTCAAAAAGGGGAATAACGATCGTGATATGAAATATTTATACGTTGTGCGAAGTTGTTGTTTTTTGCGACATATTTTAATGCCTTCGTTATTAAATCGACCTTTGCTGCCTCGTTCACGGTCGTCTGAAAGTATGCTGAACACAATTAGTGCAATCATACTAACGTAAATAAATACAAAGCTTTCGCATTGCAAGTCGTAATAAGATCTATATGCAATAAAATAGAGTAAATCACTCTCAACGGTCGACTCCTGATAGGACGTGGTGCGATCACTGTACCAAAAAGACTCATGATGAAACAAGCGCAATATGCACGAAGACTCAGAAAGGACACAGGACAGAGCGCTTACTATACTCGGGGACAACTTTCTGTGGCAATGAAGGGAAAGCTACGGGGGCGGAGCTACTGCACATGTACTCCTCCGCCAAGTAGTCCGGTGCGGCTCGCGTTTCGAATGACGGCCGCGTTTCGAATAACAACGTTCCATACAAATTGCTACGTCTGCTTAGACAGGGATTTGTGAGTGAAATCCGACACAAGCTCCTTCGGCGAGTCGTCGGAATAGCTGGAGGGCGACGAGCGCTCACCTAAAGACGAAGACGCCATTTTGACTCTGAGGTGCACGTAAAACGTGCGACGTTTTCAGACGGGCGAAAACGCGAAATGACACTGCATAAAGTAAAACAAATACGAATGACTCCTTGGTGCGAGCAGCGTCTCTTCATAAACAGCATCCCGTAGAAAATAAAGTAGCGTTGTTTTTTATGATTTTCACGCGGAAAACATGGACGCATTTGTGGGATTATATTCTTCAGCGGTGGCACACGCCCACTTTGGCTCTGTAGCCTTCCCTTCATTGCCACAGAAAGTTGTCCCCGAGTATAGCAACTGAAAATTTTTATTTCGGAAAATGTTCAGTTGCTAGCAAGCGCTCCGTCCTGTGTCCTCTCTGAGTCTTCGTGCATGTTGCGCTTGTTTCATCATGAACCAACACGCCCAACTGGCAGTCATCCAAAAAAGACTCGCAGGGTCCCTTAGGCCTTTGCCTAAGATGACTCGGAAGCGAAATCCATCTTCTTTTTCCTCAGTCGACGTATTGTTCCTGTCCCGCTCCCCTCCGAATGCTTTCTAGATGTAACGTGGTTTTGCACTGCCTCCAGGATCGCAGGCGTTGATATCTTTCTACACATCACCTGATGTTGCTTTGCCTCCATGATCGGCCCGCCGATCACAGAGGCAATGCAAAGTGACGATGTCATGTGATGTCGTCATCATGTGACGTGACGTTACGAGGTCACAAATTTTGGTGGTGTGCGATGTCATGATGACGTCATGAGGGGACGTCGTCATATGATGATTTTTTGCATCACTCGTGCTGGCGCTGCCGACGCGAGACGCCGACAGTCAATTTTCGCGTTTGATGACGGATCTAAGGCTTTCACCTTAAAATATTCGATCTTGTTACAGCGCGGTAAAAAATAGCAATAACCAACCAAAAGGGTCGTTGTTGTTGTTGTTCTCCTCAGAGCATGACAAAAAAATGGTAGGAAAGAGCTCTTTTTTAGAGGCGAAGCACCTTAGGGTCTAGGCTTGTCCGCTGTCTGTCCGTCTGTCCGTCACGGCACAGCACATCCAAGGTATGCAAGGTACCCACTATAAGCCCACCGTAACTTTCATGAAGTAGGAAAGCACCCACTATTCCATTATTCGTCACTCTGCTGATAAGCGGGGTACCCGCTACACATCTACAAGGCATTATGTGCACTTTGTTTGCGCTGTGGCTGATGACGATGAACAATAAGCGCGTTCCAGACTACACATTCTCTTTCTACCATGGATGAAAACGAACGTGAACCTGCTCTCGCTCACGAAAGGCAACGCCGACGCAGACAACAAGCTACCCCGGAGGCGAGCGCTCTGGAAGCAGCGGCAAAACGGCAACACCGACTACAAGCTGCTACCCCGCAGTTGAGGGCGCGGGAAGCGGTGGCTCAACGGCAAAAACACGTTGCATATACTCTACACACGCGTTGTCACTCATCTACATGCGCGAGTGGGCAATGTCACGGTGAACGATCCCGAGTGCTTCAACCACTCGCCATGATTGACTTCGTGGAGATGCGTGGATTTTTTTCCTCTTCCTGGGCACATTCGTCGATTTTTCCTACTGTTTACCAAGCTGTGCTATCGGTGTCAAATGAAACACGAATAGCGGAGTGCGTTTCCTAAGCATTAGGAACTGCATAGTGCGCGCCGTCCTGCCATCACCATTGACAGGCCCGCACACCCGATTAAGCAGCACTGCGCGATCAAATGAATGAATGTGTATCACGAGCGGCAAACTGCATGAGCGTATCTCTAATCATAAGTCTGCGAACTGTACCACGCCCACTATTGCTGGCGTTTCATTCGGGGTCGATAGTACGTGTAACAAGTTTTAATGTGCATCCAACTCGCCCAATCTACGCTATAGTTGTCCGCAATAACCCGTTGGTCGATGAAGCTATCCATTTTATTTTGTCGGCAAACGTTTTGTGTACACAGGTCCACATGATTACACTTGGGAGTGGAGTGTGAATTTTCGTTCAACTCAAGTCTGTTAACACAACGCTAACTTTTGCAAATAAGCCGTAAAATTGATCGCGCTTAGCTTCCAAACAAGCGTAGACTCTTTTTAACTCGCTTGGAGTGACGTTCGCGCTTACACGTACACTGTGAAAAAAATTACTCCCAGGTGGGAGTAAAATGCCTGTCCTCTAGCGACCCCCCCTGTTCGGAGCAATTTTTACTCCGGACCACCGGAACAAAGTTTTTACTCCGGCTGGCCGGAGTAATTGCGTGGCGCAGCCAGAGTACTTTTCACTGATATTTCACTCCGGCCGACCCGAGTAATTGCGTGGCGCCGCCGGAGTACCTTTTACCGGCATTTCGCTCCGGCTGGCCGGAATAACTGCATGGCACCTGCGGAGTATTTTTCGCTGCTTTTTCACTCCGGCTATCAGGAGTTTTTGCGTGGCACCTCTGGAGTATTTTACGAATGTCCTTACTTCGTCTGGTGGGAATTTCAGTGAGATAGATCAAGAGTATTTTTTTTTAATTCTTTGCTGCGCTGTTTGTTAATTCTATGCTGATCGCGTCACGCGTTGGTTATATAAAGGAATTCTCATGCAAACACCGAAGAGTTACTGTGCATTTTTTGCACAGAGCTCTAACAGATGAAATTCAAGAGAACGCTTGAGTGCTTATTGCTTGATTTATTCAAAATAAGCTGCCGCTTCCGGTTGGTGACCCAACATTTGGAAAAATAAGACAAGAAAAAACAAATATACAAAAAGCCACCAAAAAACAAAACACAAGAAGACAGATCACACGAAAACAACAGCGCTCAAGTTTTAAGCGCATCTCGTTGAAATGAAGCCCAGAAGGCTGCAAAACGATGCACGACAAATGAAGGAAACGCGGCCGCCGGGAACCATCTCCGAAGGACCATCCATCACATTCATTGATGACGCAAGGGTTCAGCTGATTGCTTGCTGCATAATTTAACAAAAAAAAATACATGAGAACTGCAAGTCATGCCAGAGGCACGAAAACTGAGGACACTGAAGCCACGGGTACTCGTTAAATCCTATACAGTCTGCCAGTTCATGAGAACTCCCAGGTTCTTAAACGGACCACACAAAGAGACAAGACGAGCGCTCAATATCAGTAGCAGATCCCATGTACTCCGGTGTCAGACAGCCACTCCATGATAAAAACACAGAAGGGTGGTTTGTTGGGCGACTTGGTTCAGCATCATTGTAGAATTTAGCGCAAAAAACAGGGACAAAGAAAGAACCACACGAACACAGCCATAGGTCGGCAAAATAAATGGAGCTCACTCAGACTCACTCAATAAATATATTTTTCGCTTAGGACTCACTCGGACTCAGACTCACCAAAATTTTGCTGAAGCAGACTCACTCGTACTCAGACTCACGAAATTTCTCTTCAACCAAACTCACTCGGACTCAGACTCACCGGTGTTTTCTTCATCAAGAGTCACTCGGACTCAGACTCACTAAACTTTTCCTCAAACGGACTCACTCGGACTCAGACTCATGAATATTTTCGTCAACCTGACTCACTCGGACTCAGACTCACCAAAATTTTCCTCAAGCGGACTCACTCGGACTCCGACTCACCAAAATATAACTCAGCCAGACTCACTCGGACTCAGACTCACGAAAATATAACTCAGCCGGACTCACTCGGACTCAGACTCACGAAAATATTACTCAGCCCGACTCACTCAGACTCAGACACACGAAGCCGGACTCACTCACCAAAATATTTGTCAGCCGGACTCACTCGGAGTCAGACTCACCAAAATTCTCCTGAAGCGGACTCACTCGCGGACTCACAGACTCGCCTAACTTTTTCTCAACCAGACGTACTCGGACTAAAAATTAGCAATATTCGATTTGGCCCGGCTCAACCAATAAATGTCGAAGGGCTTATGTAGAATAACACATGTAAAGGGTTCACAAGTGCCAGGAAACCTTCAAAATATATGTATGATAGCTTTCAACAAACAAAAAGAAGTTATTTCCCGTGCATCGCAATGTCTATCGTAAAGAGAAATGCAACATTAGACGCGATTTTTGCAATATTGAGAATGTTTTCTTTAAATATAAGAATGGGTATACCGACCTTCGAGGAACATTAGGTTCTCATTCCTGTTACATTTGAAATGCGCTATGCGCATGCGCCATTTGTTTTCAATGGGCGAGCGCGTACGTGCGTTTTTGGCAGACCCAATTATAAATGGCGTCCTTTCTTAAGCTTTGCAGTTCGCAGGCCTAATCACGCTACTTGGGAACGAAGAAAGCTTGACATTACGTTATGGCGCTTTTCTAAACACGTTCATGAAACTGCCAATGGTTTTGCAGTCGATTTACCGCTCATTGACGACGCGAAAAAGAAAAATAATATGAGGCGGCCATCTTTTGCAGAATCGAGCTCACCACCCTTGAAAAATTTTGGAAACATGGCTTTATAGGTTGCATGGTTATGCCTCCCTAAAATTTCGAAAACACCTGCCACGATAGTCTAGTGGTTGTGGTGCTTGACTGCTGACCCGAAGATCACGGCATCGAATCCCGGCCGCATTTTCGATGGATGCCGAAACGCTTGAGCCATGTGTGCTTATATTTTGGCGCACATAATGAACCCCAGGTAGCCAATATTTCCGTAGCCGTCGACTACGGCGCCCCTCATAATCACATCATGGTTCTCGGACGTTAAACGCCAATAATTATTATACTAGTGTTTCGAATTATAGAAATGGTAAGTTCGGTTTTAGTCGATGTCATGCTTTTGCAAAGTGATTGCGGATAATATAGGTTCGTATTTTACGTCGCAAAGCCAAGATGTGGTTGTCAGAGACGCCGTAGTGGAGGGCTCCAGATATTTCGACCACCCAGGGTTCTTCAACGTGCATCTTAATCTAAGTACACGGGTTGTGACTGCGTTTGTTTCTAGCAAGATATTTATCGGAGCAGGCTAAGAACCAGTTGTAACTGTTAGTGACTATACTCTATCTCGTGGATGATGGTAAAGAGTCGTATCAGTACCACGCTGGATACGGACACAAGGCAAAAAGGAACGTGCATAGGCGCGCCAATGAGAGCCGGCCAGAGTGTTCAAAGGTATGGTCGAAGCTTTTTGCATGGTCTGGTACAGACCATGCAAAACGAGGTGGCAATTTTCTGCTTTCCAAAAACCCCAATTGCTGACAGTCAAGCCGATTGCAAGAATGCCGTATTGAAAGGCGGGGACGCGGGCGCCGCTTCACAGTGATCCTACTAGTCCCCAGAAAGGACAGGAATATTCATTTTTAAGAAAAAAGTCACTGGACAAGGCCCTGAACTGACAACTAGAGGGTTTACTACAAACCAGACGCAATAAATTCACATACCTAACCCTGCGCTATTAGCAATTTTATTTCTTTTCATTCTCACTGCGTCGCTATTATATACATCCTTAATAACTTGTTATTTGTATTGTTTTTACTTCGATGTAACTGCTACTCTCTTACGCATTCTCAAATGCACAGCTCCCCTCTGTAATTCCTTCGGGCCTTCAGGGTACTATTAAATAAATAAATAATTGAGGAGCCTATTTTCAGCGGGTAAATGGGGCAGCGGAGGTTGCCATAACGTACTGTTTTTCTTTGCGGAATGACAGACTGATGGGCAATTGGCGTGGGTTCATAATGACATCTAGTGATTCATGAAACATGTGTGAAATGCGCTAATTTGTCTCCCCGTGAGGGGACACTGCTCAGCGACTTATGATGGAAAGCCAGTGCTACAACAAATACAAAATGAGTGACATGGAGGCAGGACATGCTCTTTTTTTTCTTTCCTGCTTCAAAGCCTACATTCTCGAAAGATGCAGGGAGGGGGGGTAAGGGATGGAGAGCTGTGCTCGAGTCTTCTATATTTATGAGACCGCTCCTTATCTTCATACCAGCGCATACTCCCCCCCCCCCCCCCCCCGACCCTCTATTTTTCCCATTGAAGCTCTGAAACAAAATCTTGAAGGCTAGATAACATGTGGGATAGATTTGTGCACACACACGCGCATAATCTACGAAATATCAACAGATAATATAGCCTAGGACGTATTTAAAATCGATTTTAAAGTTCCTATCGCCCTACTGCAGCTAAACGTGCCTTCGTTTATTGTATAAACAAGCAACCACCCGCTGCGTCACGAGTTTAAATATAAAACTCCAACAAAAATCACCAATCGTCGCCACAGCAGCGGATAGAAGAACGGAAGACAATAATTCGTGACCTCTGCACCAACGGCTACACAAAGGCGTTTATTCGCAGAGCCCTCCGTAAGAGAAAAGACGGGGGAAACGTGACACCAACGGTGCCGCAACGACGCCGTGTGTTGATCCCTTACATTGCGGGCGCCAGCGAAGCAATAGCCCGTATACTAAGAAAGGCAGGGGTCGACGTTTCTCACAAGCCATCCACCACCATCGGCAGTTTCATTCCTCGGCCCAAAGACAGTGCATCTGCGGAAATGCACAGGGCGTCGTGTACCGGTTCACGGGCGCCGACTGCCCCGCTTCCTACATTGAGGAAACCAAGAACTTCCATGAAAGAATGCGGCAGTACAAGAATGACCTCCGTCACTTGAACAGCGGACGGACCGAAGTGACAGAGCACTGCTAGCGGTTTGACCACCATACCAGTCCCGAAGGCGCGGTGATTTTGGAAAAAGAAGGGAACCTTCGCCGGCGGCCCCTCCTCGAATCCTGCTACATTGAGCAGACAGCGGGAAATATCAACCACACCACGGGGGCACTGCCCTCCCTCTACTGCCAGGGCTTGCGACGACTCAGAGCAAACAATCACGCTTGGCAGGAAGGCATTGCACATCTCGGGCCTTCTCACCCCTGAACAAGAAGCCGATCATGCTTCGAAACGTCGCGGTTTCTTAAAATAAATTTGGCTGGAGTTTTCTCTTTTCTCCAGTTTTCTGTTATCCCAACCAGACAGACTTCTGCCGAATGTTCACTTTTGAAAGAATAGAGATATTTGTGTTGCAGGCCCCAAGCCTAGAGTGTCGAGCTCGTTGCTTCATTTTGTACTTTCCTTGCATTCCTTGGGGGGTATTAGGAGCTCGAAAGCAAGATGCGAGAAACGAGCCTGGGAAACGGCTGTGCCATGAAGCTTTTTGTTGTGTGGCTTGGACGAACACAATGACAGCTGAGGGACCACCGAAAGTGCTTCGGAGCGTCAACGCTGACTATGAATGGAAAGGTGTTTGAATAGGAAAGAAAAGAAAAAAATACGAAAAAAAAAAACGGGTTTTGCTTGAGTCGGGAAGGACTGAACTGCAGGCGTGCTGGGAAAATATGGCCGCAATATCTCCCAAAGAGAGTCAAGAATTCGAAGAGGTCATTAAAGTTTAAAAGCTCCTTGAATTGCCGAGAGGTAACAGAATTCTTTGACCATATTACAGCCCGAAGAAATTTGTTTTTGCAAGTGATGAAGCGTCGCGTATGGCATGAATGGCGCGTTTTTACCCCCTTCCTTCTTGAAATCCGGTCGCTACAACTTTCGAGGTACCACGGGGGCAAGCTTTATATAGCCACTTTAAATAACGCAGCCGCTGTGTAATTAGTAGCGAATGACATGACGAAAGCGGATAGTCTGTGTCGTCGCTACATTTTTAACAAAGCTTGAAATTCGGCGAGATGGTGCATAGGTACTGGGAAATTTTTGAGCGCGGTACAATGCATTCACAAGGCATTCAAAAGCGCCCGTCCTGTCTCTCTCGTACTTGTGAATGTCTTGTTTGGCGCTCGAAAATTTCCCAATTGCCACATTTATTCATGAAAAAACCGAAGCGACATCTAAAGACACAAGCGGTTCAATGCAACAGAGAGCGAAGGGGCGCTCGATGCTCGCGAATCGTGCTGCTTTGTCGTATTTGAATCCACATGGATGATGAAGCTCGAACATTGCACTCATTCTTCGTTGAATAGGTACACAATTGTAGATCAAACCCAATGTGGATCACGATGTCGCTTAATAAAAGTGGCCTGACATGTGTCACAACATGCTGCACAGCCCACTTACATGCCCTCGTATATGAGGGCATGGACAGCTTGATAATTTGAAAAATAATTTCTAGGGCTTTACAAGACGGTACGTCTGTACGATTACAAGGCACGCCATAAAAGGAGGCTATAAATATTTGTAACCATAGGTCGGCAAAATAAATGGAGCCGACGCAGACTCACTCAATAAACGTTTTTCGCTTAGCACTCACTAGGACCCAGACTATCCAAAATTCTGCTGAAGCGAACTCACTCGGACTCAGACTCATTAATATTTTCTTCAACTGGACTCACTCGCACTCAGACTCACCAAAATTTTGCTGAAGCGAACTCACTCGGACTCAGACTCACGAAACTTCTCTCCAACCAAACTCATTCGGACTCAGACTCACCGGTGTTTTCGTCATCCAGACTCACTCGGACTCAGACTCACCAAAATTTTGCTGAAGCAGACTCATTCGGACTCAGACTCACGAAATTTCTCTCCAACCAAACTCACTCGGACTCAGACTCACCGGTGTTTTCGTCATACAGACTCACTCGGACTCAGACTCACTAAGCTTTTGCTCAAACGGACTCACTCGGACTCAGACTCATGAATATTTTCGTCAACCTGACTCACTCGGACTCAGACTCACCAAAATTTTCCTCAAGCGGACTCACTCGGACTCAGACTCAGCTAATTATAATTCAGCCGGACTCACTCAGACTCAAACTCAAGCCTCAATCTGAGTCTGAGTGAGTCTGAGTGAGTCGACTCATGAGTGAGTTTGCCGACCTATGAACACAGCACAAACTATCAACTGCGTTTTATTAAAAAAACTTTTTTTTGCGCTAAATTCTACAATGCTAAAAACACACCTCCGTGACGCGGACAAAGTTCAAAACGGGCGAAAGTTTTCCATATATTTATCTAAATCGATGCCTCTACTTCTGCTGAAACATTCAAAAGCATTTTTTCATTAAAATTAGCAAATTTTGGTACTCTCGAAGACAGTATCAGGAGTACCTCTGCCGATGAACTTGCTAATTTGAAAAAAAATATTATTACTGATTATTACAGTCGCATTTTAGTATGTGCTCATCGTCCTACTTCCAGCATATTAGGCACTTACAGTTTGTATGCCTGCCTTTCTCTCTTTTTATTCTCTCTCTCTATGCTTGCGGCTGGTCCTTAAAAAAGTATACCTTCATTCTGCTTTGCAAAAGAGTCTTCTAGAGAAGTTGGTGTTCCACTTTGTTTAATTTACAGGGCCCGCTCTGTCGTGAAACTTATCGTAATAAACATATTTCAAAACAGTTATTGCATGAGTATGTATTGTTTCCAAACGAACAGCCTCGAGCACAAAATAAAGTTTACTCCTACCTAAGAAAATAAATTAACAATAATAAAAGGTACAAACATTACGTCATCTATTCCAATTGCATCTTCAGTATAAACTGACAGAAATGAGGAGAGGTCGACCAGTTTACTCAATACACAGGCCCGTGCAAACCTCCGTCCGTGCTCCTGCCGGACGTTGGCACGGACCTGTTAAAAAGCATCGTGATTGAGTTACTCCTTGACTTCATTACTCACTGAGTAACTGCTTCTCTTAAATGTTCTATATTTCTCACCATTTAAGGAGAACCCCAATGTCGGCGAATTGGTCGCCCTGATTTTCGAACCGTTCATTTTTTATAGCCAAAGCTCCAAGTGTCTAGCACCTGGAAATATCGCTCTGGTATGAAGAACGTCCATGTATGTGCGCAGTAATCATTAGAGCCACGTCAGCGACATTGGTGCTCATGGTCAGTGATGCAGACCGAAGGCGCGTTCCCACGGACGCCGACCCAGCTCTCCTTGACGGCCTGCTTGTAACGGGCTACGATATGCGAACACCCCTAACGTAAGTTTTCTGTCCTTGTAGCAGATCGTCGGCGTATGTGAGAGGAAGTAGTGTGAGATCCCTCGCGTAGATTCCGTCCCCGTTTATATCGAACTCGGCGAATTGCGAACGGGCAAATGAACTTTCCAGCCCAGATGTCGTTTAAAGAAGAAAAAAAAATCTTCGCGAAGTTCAACTCATGCCGGTTGTTTCTGTGGTGATAGTGCTCTTTTTTAAGGAGTGAAGTTCAGAAAGCACCGCATTTCATTACAGTTATATTAAACAGCGAAACTCACCACTATTCCAGCTATTGCACAGAAATGAATGCCATGAAGCACAAGGTATAAAAAAAATTGTTTATAGTGATGGTTCGACGAGCTATCTTACATTGCCAGCGACTTGCAGGAGCGGGTTCAGGACAGCCTCAAGTGTATGTGTGCGAGGTGAGATGGCACTTACCTTTAATGAACATACGAGAGAAATATTTATCACGCTGTCAAAAACCGAAGGTATGAGGAAAAAAGAAGCTTCCGACTTTTGCTATCGAAGACCACATTCACCGGGGCAAACGGTAAACACTTTTTGATTCTCGTGACCTTTGACATGCCCCCAGGTCTATATAATACACACTCAATGATGCGTTGAGGTTTATCATGAACCTATCGAACAATGCATGTAGTATTCGCAAAACGTCCGTAAGTACGTCCGCGTGTCATTTATTACAAAGTATGAAATTAACCCCCATTTTTTAAACATAGCTTCCTCTTCAGCCAAAAGCGTTCCGGTTATTCTCCCGATATTTGAACTCAATGCTACCTAAGGTTCCTTCAGGAAGGTGTGAGTCTTTCTGCGTGGTATATAAAATACTCTTCGCGCCCTGGATAGCTCAAATAGATTGTTTTATAAAAACAGTACATTAAAATCGCCCAGTAAGACAATCCTTGTAACTAAACAAAAAAGGTAACTGTCTCCTCCCTATTGCAGTGTTCGCCACCAACGCCTACCACGTGTTTGGTATGAGGCGTAAAATATGGAGAACCCCGGATTTCAGTAGTTATTGCGGAGTAAGAAACGTTTTTAAACTGCTATAACCATTGCAGTTCTTGCCGCTTCCTTTTTTCTTGCATCACGCGTTATGTAGAAAACATGTGACCGTTTCAAATGGGTTGTAAAACGGTGACCAACCTCTGCCTTTTGGCGCTAAGAGTTTGAGTAAATGAATGAATTAATTAATGAAGCACGAACTTTCTTTTGCAGAAATAGATTCAGACAGTCTATAGATTGTCAAAAAATAAGTTTAGACAGCCTATACACCCTTGAAACCTGTTTTTGTAAAGGTTTCTCACATATTATCTTGACAACACTCCACCTTGATTCTTCTAATTTATTTACTCTCACGGTCGGGACATTAAAAGGAGGACTGCGGGAAATGAAAGCAAAAAAAAAAGAAAACACGCAGTTTCTCAGCACACTTGGATTACAATAACTTCTAAAGACAAGCGTTAATGAATTAATTGAGCTCAAATTACGATGGAGACCGAAATACTAAATGTAAGTGCGTGCTGCCCATTATAATATGAAGGTTTCTATTGGCATAATAAAATTCTCTGATTTAAATGCTTCCGGTGGCACTGATTTACAATCGGCAATTGTTAAGGGGACAAAAACTGTTTTTAAATCCTCTACCGCGCTCATATATTGACGCCAGTAAACGACGTTAGCTTTCTCATAAACGATTTTGGTCAAAACGTAAGGCGAATAACTTTCCGACGGGCCTCCAGTCTGAAAATATGATGATGTGTGGGCAAAAACAGCTAACCACACGCTTTACACTTCCAGAATATAAATCTTACAGCTTTCCTTTCTACTTTTCTTTAACACTGTGGTGAAATGTGAACTTGATGCCACGCTTTCTTCGCGTTGGAACCGGAGAAACTTCTTAAGCATTCCGCTTAGCGGCTGTGCTCAGGATACACAGCAACGTAATTCGCTTATGACATTAAACAGTATCGTTACTGTATTCATTTACATCTGCACGAACTGCCTTGCTCATACATTTTGCTTGTCTGAACATCTCTGGAGAGGGACGAGGCCATGCTAGGCTGTGTATGCCCTTAGCATGGGCTCTGTCTCAGAAACAAATAAAGGGAATGAAAAACAAAATGAGCAATGAATAGTTTATCAACGAAACGATCCTTTGTTGATCGTTGTCTTGATGGCGTTCCATCCACCCCCCATCATGTTGCGTGACCGACAAGATGCAAGTCTGTGATTGCTATCCGGCTACAAGGAAGTACAACTAATGGTAAGTAATACGGTGGCGACGCGCTCCACAATGCGTAGATGAACTGGCTAGCGCTGCTTTACGCTCTAAAGAGTTGCGCAAAACAGTTGTCGGTGCACTGTAGCTAAATCGTGCCTCCTCGGCCCATACTGCAGTTCTTTTGACCATTCCACCTGCGTGAGGATACGACTGATGGGAAGATGACGAGAGTATACTCATGTCATGTTCATGTTCTGAGTATGTACTTCTGGCGGTCACGCCAGTAAACCTTAGTTGAAGTCGTCACCTGTGTGATTTCGTCGCGTGTGTCCTCGTACAATTGAGCAGTGCAGTCATGTCGGTACCAGATTGTCTTTAGTCAATAAAAGCCACCAGTGGAATTTGTTTATGTTCGCAATTATTGCGATGTGATCAAATGTACCCATTATTCGAAATGAAAAGTTAAGCGAAGCTTTGAGTTTTCATTTCAGTAACGTAGCCAGAAATTGTTTTGAGGGGGGAGGGGGGGGGGGGTTCAATGATATTTTGTATATGTTTGTGTGTGCGTTTGTATGCGTGCATATATATGTATATACACACGCAAAATTAAAACCTTTCGGGGCGGGGAGGGGGGGGGGTTGAACCTTACAACCTCCTTCCTGAATGCTCCTCTGTGTCATACTATATACTCCAACGAAGCCTGTGTTTCCAGTTGAATAATAAGAATATTGTCACGCGGTCGTGACGTCGACGAAGGCAGCAGGCGACGTGTCCAAGATGAAACTGTTTATTAGGCCGAACTTGTGGCCGGTAAACGGAAAGTAGGATTACAGCAATACACGCTGGCACTGTTAGCGGCGAACAGAGCGTCGGCCGTCGATCAAACTGAACATCGTTGGAGCGCGCCGGCTTTTATGCATCACGCGTCGAACATTCTAGCCTTATCATTGGTCATCGCGCACGCTCTGGAATAATCTCGAGTGGTCGCGTCTTGCGCGCAATCTTAACAAAACGATTTACAATAATCGCGAAGGTTGTAGAACAATAAGGCACGGTTTGAGTTGAGCTTTGCTGACGGTCTTTGTGGGCGAAATCCGAATACAAGAAAAGTGAAAATTAGAATAGCGCGTGGCAATATACATAATGTTATTAAAACTAGAAGGATAGATCGAATGGTAATCCGTGGAGTCATCATTATTCCTAAGCTGAATAAATATTCGTCCCTTTCACTCACGCGTACAGTTACTGCAGGTGCTTTTTCACCGCGAAACTGCGCAGGTGTCATAAGGTACACATACTCAAACTTGGTGTTCCCGTATACAGCTCAGGACTCTCAACTATCCAGAAATGCTGACGCTTTGTGACTAAGAAATGGATGAAGGGGTATGCATGTGTCGTCCCGATTTAGGCAAGGTGTCTTGCTAAAGCTAAAGACTGAAGATTTATAAGATGTGGTAACCGGGAGCCGCGAGGCATATATTTTAATATGTGGTACACTGCCACACCTTTCACCTTCAAGTCAACGTCAACGGGCTCTCGCGAAGAATTCATAGTAGGCGCACACAGCCTTTGGGGAGCATCTCCTCTTCAAACGTACGCATACTTATACTCATCGTACTGAACCTGACCTGCCAAATCTAAATCAAGCGTATACCAATATACTTGTAGTTCTGAAGGTGCGGCTTTTTGAATTTAGCGTGGAGTTTCAGCTTTTACGCTTTACATACCAATGAGCTGACATACCAACTGGCCCAAGCCACCACCTTTCTGCCTAAGAACGTCGAAGAGATCACTTATGCGTAGCCGCACCATCACCGCTGCGCGCGTTTGCCAAACTCTATTGTTTACCTAATAGTTCGCGACTCCTGCGTTGCGTCACTTCCTTCATTCTTTATCTCGCAATTCTTGCGAAAATGTTTCGTTGGGACAGGACAGTCGATGCATGCCGGGAGGCCCACGCTCACAATGGCAGTGGCACAGTCACCGTTACCTTGCAGGCCCCCCTGGGGCCAAGATCAACGTGCGTCGACGAGGAAGAGATCGGCGATCTCTGCAACTCTCATTCCGGAACCAGCATCGTCGGCCTCCTCGAAGCGCCAGTGTTTTTAGATTCGCAGCCCGCATAGCACCGCCATTCGCCTTATCTCTACGTAGGACCTTTAGCAATTGCTGTTAGGTAACTTCCGCCGGAAGCCCAGCGGGCATTGAACAGAGGGAAGTTCCAATGTACCTCTTTATGTGGCTCGACGATTGCGGCATTTTGCTGTTTTGTGCCGAGTGATGCGACCGTATTCCGTCAGTCTATTGAAGCAGCGTTCGGACCACACATATACGAAGTTATCCCTGGGAGTCAAAAATTAATTTCGAGTCGTTGGTACGGACAAATAGCATTTTATTGTTTGCCGAGTATCTCTTGGCGAGTGAAAACGATGCGACAGCAGAAGTGCACTGAACAGACATTATTCAATGAAAATAAGTTCTGCGGAATCCCGCGAGGTGGCGGTAGGGTTAATAAAGGGAAAATAGACAACCACCCGTTGGTAGCACGAAGCCGCAAGGAAATTCGTACGGATTTCTCAGAAAGAAAAGCTTCTTAGTTGCCGAAAAATTTGGAAGTTGCCAAGGTAGCCGCAACAGCAGAGTAGCCGAAAAAGTGAGAAGAAAGCTTCCAAATGAATTTTATATGATTTCCTGCAACAGGCTCTCTCAGCCATTTCGAGCAAAATCTGAGGAGAAAAGGCGCAGCTGTGTCTCAAGCCTGAACTGCATCGTCCGCTGTTGCTGACCATTATGTCCAATCACATGCACTGCTACCTGAGTGAACTACGGCGCTTCGCGTCTCTCGGATATTCGCTGCAATCAGCGAGAGGTCATGACAAGGCGCACTGCTGAATTTTCTTCGGGCGACGTACCAGTCTTGTACGTCTTCCATGGCCCGTTTTCGCCTCGAGGTCACATGTAACTGGTAAACACCTCCGGAAGATGTCACAAAATTACGAGGGAGAGGAAGCGATACAGACCTTCAATGTGAACCGCAGCGCGTCGACCCGGACATAACGGCCAAACTGCACCTCGAGATACTAATGCATGTGGCAAGAGGACACGAAGTGCAATTAATTTAGACTTCCCGTTAAACTGCTGAATGTTCCCACTGCATACCACGATAATGATCGTGACCGCGATCGTGTGTACTTGAAAATAAAGCATTCATGCAGTGAACCCGGGCTAATTAACTCAATTGACCTCGATGTTGGGACACTGCTTTCAAAACGATAAGCTATCCACTATTTTCGGAAAGGGATAAAAATGTTTCAACTGGCACCTTGCAGCGCGCTTGTTTTTGACCGTAGAGTCAAGTGAAGAACAATGTGCCTACAGTGAGCCGTCTCCTTTTTTGTTGTTTTCCCCGGGCTACAGGCTCGTGAGCATCTCGTACTACATATTGAAGCACTGATGTTACTTGGAAAGTTAATGCATCGAACACGCTTGAAGATTTTGCCACTTGGTGAAGAAACACTACAATGAAACCAATAGGTAACAAGATACAAACAGCAGTAACTGCATCACTCGGGGATAAATACTTCCAACTCTGTTTTTAGGAATGCGAGTAGAATGACACGATTGCACATTCGGAATAATCCGCCACTGTACAAAAGTGGTTGCGATGTCCCGCTGCTGTCCCGAACATCGCAGGTTCGATCCCAGTCATGACTGTCGCATTTCGACGGAGGCAAGATGCTAAAGGTCCATGTACTGTGAGATATCAATGTGCGTTGAAGGACACCAGATGTTCTAAATTTCCGGAGCCCTCCGCTATGACGTGCCTCATTATTATATCGTTGTGTTCGCACGTAAAACAGCACAAATAATTATTTCACATCCGAAGGAAATAAGTTAACGACGTGAGAATCATTGTCAGCTTTCCTTGCCCTGAGTACTCTTTGTCACCCACTGGGCATATGTTTGGTCAAGCAGAATAAACAATGGCAGATTTTGGGAACGCCCGCCTCGAAGCTACCGTGTGTGTGTGTTTTTTTTCAACCCCCCTTCTCTTGTTAAGATATATATATAATTGTTTGTACTGGCTGCGGTGTGATACGACCGCACGCAAACAGCAGCCGCAGCTGTAGTTGAAGACAACAGTACGTGACCGTGCATTAGAGAAATGTAACATAACTTCCATCTCGGCGCATTATACTTGCTGTTCATGTTCTTGCTCGCTCGTGACACATAGAATGGCGTGCAGAATTGGCAGAATTGCAGGCAGCAGGAAAACTCTGGCTTTGCGATAACTTGATCCAAACATGCTTTTTTTTCTAGTCGCGCCATGTGCCTTTCAAAGGGCCTCTCAAGAACACGATAAACACTTTTGATAGAGAAAAAAACCTTTATTGGAAAATCAGTCAATGCACGTCAGGAGAAAGTCTGCCTCCCCCCGTCGCCCCTAGCCGTCGAAAACCACGCCATGCAGATGCCGCGCGATAACGATCAAGGCAATAAACGGGTTCATGCCTTTAAAAAAAAAATCTGTGTCGTGTGCTAAACAGCTTGGCTGGTCATCTACCTTCACGGATTGGAATGGCTTCTCAATTTTTTTTTATTACCCGATTCTTCGCCAATACCCCAGGATGGGTTTGAGCCAACAACTTAAAGCTCTTGAAGATGGTGGGTCGACGCATCCGACTCACCGATGCCATAGGTCCGCACAGTTTCGTACATGCCCGTGCAATTCGCGCTTCGTGTTAATTAATAACTAAATTTGTGCAGAAGCTACAGTGCATGTTTTGCATTCAAAACAACCCATATCTCGACGACCATAAGAGCCCCTTTTCTGACTGCTGCGCCTGTCGTGAAGCGGGTAGTAATAAAATCAAGTACGAAATAACGCATTTCCACTTTGGAAGTCAGGAAGGCTGGAGGCCGGAGAACGGCACACGGAAGCGCGCCGTCGTGTTTCGTGCCTGCGGATCTGACATTTTCGGCTGCTTTGAACATGCAATCCCATTTCACTCGGCTAGACCCGCTTCCTTTTTCTTTTTTTCGCGCGAAAATTCTTAACCGAAATGGTCTACGCGGCCGCAGACGTTCTTCCTCCTGACAGGGCGGCTGTTTCCTTCCCCCCTTGCGGCTGCGTTTTATTTCTCGGAAAACAGACCTCCGCGGTGCCGCCGCCAAATCCGGACGGGGTCGCTGCCTCGCCAAGGCAACGACGCCTGCATTGGTGGCTGCCCTTGCAGGAGACCCCCCATTATCTATTTGATCTGTCTGCCCGTAACTGGAAAAGAAAGCAAGAAAGCGTAGTTACTGCGCCACGAGCACAAACACTAAGTGCTGGATTTCCGAGACTGGACCATCACTGCGAAAAAATAAAGAAGGGGCCCATTTCGAGCTCACGTTTTTGTGTCTCTTCGGTTTCCCGTGGCTCGCTTGTCGTCCTTCCTCCTCCGACGGCGTTTTCCCTTCCTTCCTTCCTTCTTGAATGACATATCCGGCAGCGTTATGATGCTGTGGGAGACCAGCAGGCAATCGTCGAATGCTGCCTCTTGTCAAACGCGGGTCCGCGTGGTATTCGGGTCGATCCCCTATGCACCGTGTTCAGTTTGTAGAAAACTGCGTTCTGTATGTATTAGTAGCGCATAATGTTGTTTCTGTTGATACATGCTCCGAGTGTGTGCATTCGGGCGCTGGTGTCCCGTCAGGCACAGAACATATGCCTTTTGCCCTTGCATCCGATACATTGTTGTCTGAAATAAAGAGTTGAAATGAAATTAAAAGAAATCCATCGCTAGCCGGTGTGCTTGGGTGCCATTGCAATCAAGCACCTCTAGGCATGTAAAGGCCGACATTTAAGGCTAATTTACACCTGAGACTAGCCCCGGTCGCGCGACAGTTTGCGACTGGTGACCAAAAAGCGACTCAGGGCAACCAGTGTTCACACCTTAGTGAGCCCTATAGCCATCGCCATACCACATTCGCGTCTGCTCGCGCTGCATGCCATTACCTCGTAAAATAAGCTGTAGTACTGTCTATGCAGGAGGTTTTCAGGGCCCTAGATTGCGAAGAGTTAGGGATAGGTGTAGATGGAGAGTATATTGTGTAACCTGAGATTTGCTGATGACATTGCATTGGTGAGTAACTCAGGGGACGAATTACAACTCATGATTACTGAATTGGACACAGAAAGCAGAAGAGTAGATCTGAAAATGAATATGCATAAAAGTAAAGTAATGTGGAACAATCTTGGAAGAGAACAGCGCTTTGCGATAGGTGGCGAGACACTGGAAGTTGTAAAGGAGTACGTCTACTTAGGACAGGTAGTAACCGCGGAGCTGAACGATGAGAGTGAAATAACTAGAATAATAAGGATGAGGCGGAGCACATTCTGCAAGCATTCTCAGATCATGAATGGTAGTCTATCCCTATCCCTCAAGAGGAAGCTATAGAACAGCTGCATATTACCAGTACTTACCTACGGAGCAGAAACCTGGAGACTTACAAAGAGGGTTCAACTAAAATTGAGGACGACGCAGCGAGCGAAGGAAAGGAAAATCATAGGCGCAACCTTAACAGACAGGAAGAGAGCAGAGTGGGTCAGGGAACAAACGGGGGTTAAGGATATAATAGTTGAAATCAAGAAGAAGAAACGCGACGAACTAAATTGGTCACGCGACCAGTGTTAGCCATAGGTTTCAGGAGCCTTTACGGTCACGGCAAAGCCAGGACTGGCCGACTTAAGTAGTAGTAAGTGGTTTTAAGGTTGAGGGTTTTGGGAAAAGAAAGTTGTACCCCGCAACTGTCTCTCATTAGGAGGACACCTCAGCAGTGGTACAAGGGGAAGGGATTGGGATTAAAAGTACAGAGT
This sequence comes from Rhipicephalus appendiculatus, assembly GCA_030522465.1. NCBI lineage: Eukaryota > Metazoa > Arthropoda > Arachnida > Ixodida > Ixodidae > Rhipicephalus > Rhipicephalus appendiculatus. The sequence goes on from JALIZH010011789.1 coordinate 24,419, forward strand.
GAAGAGAGGGATGGGTTGAAAAAAAAATTATAATAAGAATTAAGCTTTGTGGATTGCCGTATTGCCTTTACGTATTCAAGTGACAGAGGGCCACCCCTAGCGTCACCAGCTCATGGAGAAAACTCAATGTATCGCCAAGTCCACAATTTGTGTCATGTATGTACGCACATCATCGTCACGGCAGAATGTGCCGCTAAGGGTGGAGGTCATACCTTTATGCATGCGGTTTTTGCGACTTCGACTCAAGTTTGTCAGATTAACTGCTTCCAGTTCCTTGACCACATATAACATACAGCTGCCGCTGAGACCACTCTCGATCGACTCCGACTCGCCGATCTGTCCTTGCTAAGCCAGCTGGCTAGCGACCCTGGGTCAGGCCTCGCAAGCCACTGCGGCCAGCGGGGCCCCTGGAACAGGGGCCCCACCCACGATGATCCACCTACTGCTTTGCTTCATTAAAGTTTATTATCTCCCTCTGTCTCGAAGTTTATTCTCAAAATTCGCTATTT
>JALIZH010011790.1:0-19420 GCA_030522465.1 Rhipicephalus appendiculatus
GCTTCTGCCATCACGGCACAGCACATGAAAGGTGCACACTATACGCCCACCGTAACTTTTATGTACTAGGGAAGCATCCACTATGCCACTATGCCATTCGCCATTCTGCTGATAAGCGAGGTACCAGGTACACATCTGTAAGTCATTATGTGCACTTTGTTTGTGCTGTGGCTGATGACGATGAATAATAAGGGCGTTCCAGACCACAGATTCTCCTTCTGCCATCACGGCACAGCACATGCAAGGTGCACACTATACGCCCACCGTAACTTTTATGTACTAGGGAAGCATCCACTATGCCACTATGCCATTCGACATTCTGCTGATAAGCGAGGTACCAGGTACACATCTGTAAGGCATTATGTGCACTTTGTTTGTGCTGTGGCTGATGACGATGAAGAATATAAGGGCGTTCCAGACCACACATTCTGCTTCTGCCATCACGGCACAGCACATGCAAGGTGCACACTATACGCCCACCGTAACTTTTATGTACTAGGGAAGCACCCACTATGCCACTATGCCATTCGCCATTCTGCTGATAAGCGAGGTACCAGGTACACATCTGTAAGGCATTATGTGCACTTTGTTTGTGCTGTGGCTGATGACGATGAAGAATATAAGGGCGTTCCAGACCACAGATTCTCCTTCTGCCATCACGGCACAGCACATGCAAGGTGCACACTATACGCCCACCGTAACTTTTATGTACTAGGGAAGCACCCACTATGCCACTATGCCATTCGCCATTCTGCTGATAAGCGAGGTACCAGGTACACATCTGTAAGGCATTATGTGCACTTTGTTTGTGCTGTGGCTGATGACGATGAAGAATATAAGGGCGTTCCAGACCACACATTCTGCTTCTGCCATCACGGCACAGCACATGCAAGGTGCACACTATACGCCCACCGTAACTTTTATGTACTAGGGAAGCATCCACTATGCCACTATGCCATTCGCCATTCTGCTGATAAGCGAGGTACCAGGTACACATCTGTAAGGCATTATGTGCACTTTGTTTGTGCTGTGGCTGATGACGATGAAGAATATAAGGGCGTTCCAGACCACACATTCTGCTTCTGCCATCACGGCACAGCACATGAAAGGTGCACACTATACGCCCACCGTAACTTTTATGTACTAGGGAAGCATCCACTATGCCACTATGCCATTCGCCATTCTGCTGATAAGCGAGGTACCAGGTACACATCTGTAAGTCATTATGTGCACTTTGTTTGTGCTGTGGCTGATGACGATGAATAATAAGGGCGTTCCAGACCACAGATTCTCCTTCTGCCATCACGGCACAGCACATGCAAGGTGCACACTATACGCCCACCGTAACTTTTATGTACTAGGGAAGCATCCACTATGCCACTATGCCATTCGCCATTCTGCTGATAAGCGAGGTACCAGGTACACATCTGTAAGGCATTATGTGCACTTTGTTTGTGCTGTGGCTGATGACGATGAAGAATATAAGGGCGTTCCAGACCACACATTCTGCTTCTGCCATCACGGCACAGCACATGCAAGGTGCACACTATACGCCCACCGTAACTTTTATGTACTAGGGAAGCACCCACTATGCCACTATGCCATTCGCCATTCTGCTGATAAGCGAGGTACCAGGTACACATCTGTAAGGCATTATGTGCACTTTGTTTGTGCTGTGGCTGATGACGATGAAGAATATAAGGGCGTTCCAGACCACAGATTCTCCTTCTGCCATCACGGCACAGCACATGCAAGGTGCACACTATACGCCCACCGTAACTTTTATGTACTAGGGAAGCATCCATTATGCCACTATGCCATTCGCCATTCTGCTGATAAGCGAGGTACCAGGTACACATCTGTAAGGCATTATGTGCACTTTGTTTGTGCTGTGGCTGATGACGATGAAGAATATAAGGGCGTTCCAGACCACACATTCTGCTTCTGCCATCACGGCACAGCACATGCAAGGTGCACACTATACGCCCACCGTAACTTTTATGTACTAGGGAAGCACCCACTATGCCACTATGCCATTCGCCATTCTGCTGATAAGCGAGGTACCAGGTACACATCTGTAAGGCATTATGTGCACTTTGTTTGTGCTGTGGCTGATGACGATGAAGAATATAAGGGCGTTCCAGACCACACATTCTGCTTCTGCCATCACGGCACAGCACATGCAAGGTGCACACTATACGCCCACCGTAACTTTTATGTACTAGGGAAGCATCCACTATGCCACTATGCCATTCGCCATTCTGCTGATAAGCGAGGTACCAGGTACACATCTGTAAGGCATTATGTGCACTTTGTTTGTGCTGTGGCTGATGACGATGAAGAATATAAGGGCGTTCCAGACCACACATTCTGCTTCTGCCATCACGGCACAGCACATGCAAGGTGCACACTATACGCCCACCGTAACTTTTATGTACTAGGGAAGCACCCACTATGCCACTATGCCATTCGCCATTCTGCTGATAAGCGAGGTACCAGGTACACATCTGTAAGACATTATGTGCACTTTGTTTGTGCTGTGGCTGATGACGATGAAGAATATAAGGGCGTTCCAGACCACAGATTCTCCTTCTGCCATCACGGCACAGCACATGCAAGGTGCACACTATACGCCCACCGTAACTTTTATGTACTAGGGAAGCATCCACTATGCCACTATGCCATTCGCCATTCTGCTGATAAGCGAGGTACCAGGTACACATCTGTAAGGCATTATGTGCACTTTGTTTGTGCTGTGGCTGATGACGATGAAGAATATAAGGGCGTTCCAGACCACACATTCTGCTTCTGCCATCACGGCACAGCACATGCAAGGTGCACACTATACGCCCACCGTAACTTTTATGTACTAGGGAAGCATCCACTATGCCACTATGCCATTCGCCATTCTGCTGATAAGCGAGGTACCAGGTACACATCTGTAAGGCATTATGTGCACTTTGTTTGTGCTGTGGCTGATGACGATGAATAATAAGGGCGTTCCAGACCACAGATTCTCCTTCTGCCATCACGGCACAGCACATGCAAGGTGCACACTATACGCCCACCGTAACTTTTATGTACTAGGGAAGCACCCACTATGCCACTATGCCATTCGCCATTCTGCTGATAAGCGAGGTACCAGGTACACATCTGTAAGGCATTATGTGCACTTTGTTTGTGCTGTGGCTGATGACGATGAAGAATATAAGGGCGTTCCAGACCACACATTCTGCTTCTGCCATCACGGCACAGCACATGAAAGGTGCACACTATACGCCCACCGTAACTTTTATGTACTAGGGAAGCATCCACTATGCTACTATGCCATTCGCCATTCTGCTGATAAGCGAGGTACCAGGTACACATCTGTAAGTCATTATGTGCACTTTGTTTGTGCTGTGGCTGATGACGATGAATAATAAGGGCGTTCCAGACCACAGATTCTCCTTCTGCCATCACGGCACAGCACATGCAAGGTGCACACTATACGCCCACCGTAACTTTTATGTACTAGGGAAGCATCCACTATGCCACTATGCCATTCGCCATTCTGCTGATAAGCGAGGTACCAGGTACACATCTGTAAGTCATTATGTGCACTTTGTTTGTGCTGTGGCTGATGACGATGAATAATAAGGGCGTTCCAGACCACAGATTCTCCTTCTGCCATCACGGCACAGCACATGCAAGGTGCCCACTATACGTCACGATGACGATGACGCTGATGGCGATGAAGAATAAGCGCGTTCCAGACCACTCTTTCTGCCGTGGATGAAAACGATCGTGAAAGCGCTCTCGCCCGCAAAAGGCAAAGCGGCAACGCCGACAACAAGCTGCTACTCCGGAGGCGAGAGCGCGGCATGCGGCGGCTCAATGTCTACGCAGGCAGCAAGTTACCCCGGAAGCGAGAACTCGCGAAGCAGCGGCAAAACGCAACGCTAACAAGCTACTACCCCGGAGTTGAAGGCGCGGGAAGCGGCGGCTCAACGGCAAAAACACATTGTATATACTGTACACACGCGTTGTCACGCATTTACATGCACGAGTGGGCAATGCCACGGGTGATTGTCCCCACTGTTTCCCGGTGCTTCGCCAGTGCTTCGCCCACTCGTCATGATTCACTTCGTGGAGATGCTTAGATTTTTTAATTGTTGTTTCTCGTAATATTCGGAAGCTTATAGAATTATGTGACTAAACGCTAATGGCGACATACAAGGTTTCCAAATTAGCTTAAATGTGCTTATTAATAACACACATAAGATAGTACGAGGCAAGGAAGAAATTTAGAGCAATCCTATGCACTAATAATTACTGGGGTTTTACGTGTCAAAGCAAACATATCATTATGAAGCACGCCGTATTGCAGGGCTCCGGAAACTCAACCACTTCAAGTTTTTTAACTTGCACCTATATCTAAGTGCACGGGCCTCTAGCATTTTCGCCTCCATCGAAAATGCGACCACCGCGGCCGGAATCGAACACGCGACCTCCGAGTCAGCAGCCGAGCACCGTAACTACTGTACCACCGCGGCGGCTGAATTCTGTGTGCTGGACAACATTTCTATTCTCGCTAGAACAGCTACGAAAGATGCGCACACAGATACCCCCGCCGCCAAAAGTTTGCGGAACACGAAATTTCCGAAAAAGCTATATTCCTGCTTCGTCTGAGAACATAGCCTCCAAACAGATGTTCCAGCTTGCAGTAGTTCTAGCGACCTACACAGCTACCTGCTAGGTTAGATGCGCCGTGCACTAACAGAGCAGAAATTCGCATTTTCAGTGGTGCCCGCGTTCCGTAAACTTATGTGAGCGGGTGTATGCTACATTTAACTCCAGTATTTTTACTACCCAAGATTTCACATGCAAAACGACGCGTATGCAAACACAAACTGAAGCACTGGGCAGTATACACCTCGCATGTGTGAGTGCACGATCCGGAAGTCCGTGATTCGCGACAAGACGCACTTATCCCAGCCCACAACTCATCCGTCTTATCCACGTCGGACCACTGGCACTTTTTTCAGAGCTGTCATATTGTTTATCCGCCCTTTCACTCTCCAGAGTCTAAGAAGTCGCAGCTACCGGGCTTGCTCTGGACTCTGAAAGAGAGCGGGCCACGCAGTCTCACCTTTCACGAATAAGTTTGTCTGTATACTGCGGGCTCATAAGCCTGACCCGAAAGTGGGGGCTTCCGGAAGTCGCGAAGCGTTGCCGGGCGCACAGTCTCAAATCTGCACTGGAACCGAGCCACGGTCAATATTATCGCTGCAGTCAAACCGCTTTCCCGTTACGTGCTTTGCTATCCGGCTAGACTGCAGCGGCTGCTGTCGTTGCTGTCACACTGAGCTGACATGACGAACGGCGAGGGCAACTGCGAGCTTGCCACTTTTCACCCCGCTGGGGTCACGAGTAAATTGATCTGCGGCTATCTATGCTGCTCATCCGTATCAGCGAAATGAACAAAGAAATAATGAAAACGGGACCTAGATATATTACAGTAGATTACAACGCGCGCTTGACAAAATGACTGCCAGAGATGCAATTGTTGTAGGGGTCAGGAGAACAATATTTGAAGATGCGAATACGTTTTTTCAGAAATAAGAGCGGGAGAGAGAGAAAAGCCAAAAGGAATCTGTGGGAGGTTAATCATGTTGCATCTGCATTGTTACCTTACACTGGTGGAGAGGAAAGCGGGCAGCAAATAAATATGCTCTGCAAGTAAGGCGTCTGCGAAGCATGCATGACCGTACGGCCGGCGAACACACCGACCAGGCCATCCGGATAGCAGGAGTAAATTAGGTCCCGGAGTGAGGGCTCCATCCTCAGGGACTCCACGAGCAAAACGAACAAAAATAAAGTTTTCTACTATTGCTACTACTTTATGCAAATGAAGCTTGGGGAAACCTAATGCAGCGTACGTCTTCCTCTGACTCGCTGTAATTACGAAAGTAATTAGGAAAACGTGCAGAATTACGAAGGTCAACATAGGTTTAAAGGCAAGGCTCATATACACGCATTTTTTTCTCGTGTTTTATATATATGATAATAAGCAGGACGGTGGCTTAGCGCGTACACTGATTAATCGGTCAAGTGCAGCGCATTCGCACGTGCGCGCTAAAGCGCGCGCATACAAAGGCGCACGTCCGTAAAAGTACACGTGAAAGGAAAAGCAGGAACAATCGCGCCCATTCGTGACAGAGCGCAGAGTGGCGGAATGGAATAGGGGGAGGCGCAGTCGCGCCGCAAGTCGCCCGCCGTGTTTGCAAACAGCTTCCCATTGTTCGGCACTTCCCAAATTGCAAGCGCCGTGTGATGCAACAGTCTGGAAATACACCCGAGACGGCGTGTCCGCTCGTTCTCGCCGCGTTTTTTTTAACCTTCACGTCTTCGCGCAACACAAAGACGACGCCCAGTGAAAAACGAAAGTAAAACATCGCTTCGCGCCGGCTTTTCCCGTCCCGTCGGCCGTGTTCTGTGCAGGCACCTCTTGATTGATCCCTCCTTTGTCAGCGTGACTGTCCTTTTTGCGTGCTTTCTCGCAATCAACTCGCACAGAGGAAGACAGGCTCTCGGTTTCTTTTATTTTCATGTCAGTATTACCTTCTTTTTTACCTTTAAGTTCCTGCCTGCCCCGGCCTCAAAGCTAAAGCGTTAGACGAGCTAGCCAGTGAAAGCTTCGTGCAGCGTGCGGTCGCTCTCCTAATACCGTGCAGCGTTGCGAAAGCTATGGAAGTGTCGACGAGACATGGTCGAGAAACACACCAAACCGTTTTTATTATTTTTTTTTCGCGTTGGTGGTTCTGCAACCACAGTATGACGGAGCAAATAAGCTGGACATTTATGATAGTGAGGTAAGCTCAGGTGAAGACCCTCGTCCCTCACAAACTAGATGTGCCACTAAAAATGGGAATAGTTTTCGAAATTCGATAGCGCCGTTCACCAAGCATCCTTCACTTGCCGGCTTTCGCAAATAATGTATCCGGCATTGCGATTAGTTGGTATTTTCTCTAAGAACAACAATTGCAACGTAAGAACTGCGTATGAACCCAGTTTCTAAAGCAACGCGTCTGCTTACACACACACGCACACACACCCACACACACGCACGCACACACACACACACACACACACACACACACACACACACACAAGCACACGCACACGCACACGCACACGCGCGCGCACACACACATACGCGCGCGCGCGCGGTGCATACACCAGAGGAAAGAAAATACAAACGAAGCACAACACTGATATACATTTAGTCTAAGTATGAACGTTTTACACGCATAGCTTATTCAATGGTGCAGTGATATTCTGGCACTCGCGAACGTATTACTTTGCACAACACGTTTCCTTTTGATCTGATCTTTCTCTCTCGTGAAAGCAATCAGGATAGATAAGGAGTTGTCGGCGCCGGGCCAGTGCGCCAGCATCTTCGTGTCATGTCAAACAAGAAAGGAAGCCCAAGCTACAGCAGCGTCGCGCGCATCTATTGACACGCGTGGCGTATAGAAAGTACAGACTCTACGGTACAGAGAAGGAAGCGGTGAAAGACGAAGGGTGTTGCATGCATCACTTCTTTCGCTAGCGTCCGCACGTGCCAACGCCGATGTCGCGCGCTCGCGCGCGCGCGCGAGACAACGTTGACGAATGAGCGCTCTGAGCACTGGTCCGGGAAGAGGCGAAAGTTGGAAGGATGCCACGCAAGACATGCGTCTTCTTCGCGGACGTCGCACGCACTCCTTCACTTTCCGAAAGAGAAAACAGCTACGCCTTAAGTGAGACGCTGCTCGTCCCCTCGCTTAGATCTTGGGCCTCAGCGTATGCATCCATAAAAAACGGTCCAGTGAGCGCACTTGCATTTAAACAACTTTCTCAGGACTCTCAGGGCGCCACATTCTCAAAGGAGGTGAATGACACCCTCTAAAGCGGCTTTAAAGCTCGCCCGTGTAGCTTTGATTACGGTATAAACAAACAGTGTTTCTAAGCAAATATTGTCATATGCAACGAGAATAAAAAGTGGATGCGTTTCGATCCTTCTGGCTATTCACCCTGCGAACTACTTTTACACGCATCCTTACACGTGCATGCAAGCGCATTACTTGTCCTATCTTTCCTCCTTCCATTCTAGATTCTTTTTCTCCCCTTTCCCCCCTTCCTCGGTGTAGGGTAGCAAACCGGGTGCAACCTGGTTAACCTCCCTGCCTTTCCTTCGCTTTTCTTTCTGTCTCTCTTGCATGTGCGAAAAGAGAGAGAATATAGGAAACTCACAGCGTCTCAGGTAGTCTTTCTCATTTTTAGAAATTTGACGGTACAACTATTTATTGCAGCACAGTTCACCGAGCAAATGCACTGTGTTTAGGTTATTTCACTAACTCTTACTTCAATGTAACAAGAGCGAAGCATACCGGCCCGTTCTCAGAGTGCATTAGCGATTCGGTATTTACTCGTATTAAAGGCAGATGAGCAACAGAAGCTACACTCTAAACAGAAAAACGCCCAGGTGGGAGTTTTCGGCTTGTCCTCTAGATCACACCCATCTGTACATCTTTCTATGCCCACAAGATGGGTGTAAATAAAAAACGCCCACGGTGGGGCATATATAGGGCGTAGGTTGGGCAAAAACTTTACTCCCATTGTCACCCGCGGTGAAATGCACACGGGGTTTTATGGTTCTTACTTGGGAGTATTTTCGGTGTAATTAAGGTATTATTTTACCCCCCTTCTGGGCGTTACAAAGGGGCAGAACGGGAGTATTTTCACGTGACCACATTCTTTTTTACGTTTTTTTAAATTTAATTTCGGAGTAAATAGGTGGAATCTAGGGCGTTTTAGCTTACCTTTCTTGGGAGTACTTCTGGTATTGAGTGGGAGTAACCATTGCAGCCAAAATAATTCCCTCTGAGCAAGCATTCTTGCAAGATTGCAATTTAAAAATTCAGAAGCGAGTTAAAGCTACGGTGGGGCTTATTTACGGCGGAAACACCAAAGCAAGAAAAAAGGAACTTTTGAAAGTTCCTGCTTATGCACTACGAGAGCACACAAACTGAAGACTGACAGAATATTTATTGTGAACGTCAAAATGCACACATAGTACTGCTCGTGTTCAGTTCAGTTAATGTGTTGTTCACACAACACATTAAATACGTAATGCAGCTTTACAACACCTAAACTCACACTACAGATTGATTGTAACTGACCTTAACTAGCATACTTGCAGTTATAATATGCCAGCTGGATGCAAATGAATGAAAGAAGGGGAGCTCTTTCGAGGGGCTCGTTTCTTTGTTGAACACAACAGTGATTCAACTGACAATTAGGCCAGGGAAAGCACTGGGGGCAATAACTGTCTTAACTGTAGTAATTATGATGTAAATTGAAGAGATCACAGCAGGTGAAAAATCACTGGTGCACTGAATGAAACTTACACCGAACTTTTACATTTACCTAAATTTCACGCTGCATTTTCTTGCACTGGCTTCCAAGGCACAATACACTAAATATGCATACATGGGTCAATGACCTATCAGTGACCAGTCACAGAACGAGTAGTTGAGTAGTCAGGAACCATGGCACCATATAAAATCATATACAGGCATCGCCTATACAGCACTCATGTGGTGGTTTAAATACCCCGCTACCATCCTTACGCAAAGGTAAAGCCAATCCTAAGGTTACCATTAACAGCAATCACAAACTTTTACGAAACCAGCGCTAGGATAGAAGTAATTTTGTGAAGAAAGTGCGGTAGTGCAGAAATCTGCATTGCTTTTTAAAAAAAGTCACATCAAGAGCTTCGAAACACAGCTGTGTATGAAAGTTGAATAATACATGCTCTATTAACAACAATACTCCGTGTGCTTTCCATGTGTATTCCAAATGAGACGCAAGAAGGTAAGCTATTCCAGAACACAGTGACTACACTTAAAAAACAAGCTGTCTGTCATAGTGAAGTGCGGTGCCAACATGTCCTTCTGCACCAGGTATGGGGTAAGCAGGGCTTGTTCCTGTAATAGAAGAAGCAACACTACTGAGCAAAATTGTAACACTCAGTGTCGATGGTGTTGAACCAATAAAAAAAATACACAAGCATTGTCTGTCCAATTAAAGCTGCCAAGGCACGTCTCGCAACTATGTATTATTTTGGTGGGAAAATTCTATTTACTCCGGCTAGTGTCACCGACAACTATTATCTGTTTTGCATGAAGCATATGTCAAGAAGTGCTTTGTGAGCCAGAATTGCATAGAGTGGGGCACATCAGTTAAAAAAAAGGGGCATAAAAAAGAGCATTGTACTGACAGAATTTTTCAGATAGGTTCATCACTAACTATGGGCGCTAATTAAAATGGCCACTAGCATGTCTTCACCTGTGGTGGTTCAAAGTAATGAAAGATGCTAGTTTTGAAGACAAACAGAAGTTTATCAAACAAAAAAGTATGGAAAATCGAAGCTTGTTGAAAAAGCGCCGCACAACTAGAAAGTTGAAACTACTGCCTTACCATACGTCTAGCAGAATTTAAAAAAGGTAGACGGAGGTCAGTGGGGCTCACTGTTTACTCAACCGCTGTTAATATTTATATCTGAATATGGGATGCGAAATCTGAATGCCTGTGAGAAGATGCACGCTAGACATTTGTTTCGTGCAAAGTGGGCATCACTAAATCATATGGAATGAAATAAAGAAGAATTTTAAGGGCTCGTTTTATGTGTTAGACACAATGTTAAGTAGAATAAGAAAGCCAAGAGAAGTATAGGGGATGTCATTTCTAGTAATTTTGATGTAAATATTTTCCTTTCTGATTCGATTGTTGCTTCATGCATGGCCTCCGAGATTGTGCGCCGGCGCGCGACATCGGAGGCCATGCATGAAGCAACAATCGAATCTGAAAGGAAAAAATTAGCACGCAATTAGTACGTTGTTTAAAGTAGCACAGATAGATGTCATTTCAACATGCCCACATTTGCCTCATTGACATTTTGATGTCAATGAGGCAACAAAAACGTTACCTGCTTAACTTTTCGGTTCCTAGCTGGCGTTGTGATTGCAGCCCATCTGGTGGCCTTGTGAAGCCACCGCATCCTTGTGGGTATTGTCCAGCAGGCCAGGTCACACGGGTCCCATCCTGATCGCCAGATTAACTGATGCACACTAGCGGCAACGGTTCTGGAGCAAAAAAGGCAACTAATTTATTGACCAGAACAACTTGTTCTTATACAGACAATACTGTGACATCAGATAGGGCCATGTGCAGCTTTGAACATCACCATATACATGGTAATAGTGTCACTCAAAAGCTTTCACCACCACCCTAACATGCACTTCGCTTTCCTTGTCAATAATCACTATTCCTCTTCTCTTTACTCACGCTAGGACGCATTCGGATAGGCTTGATAAGAGTGAATAGGTTAACTATTTCATATTAAGAACATTTTTCTATGAGCTTCTTTATTTCTTACATACTGTGACACAAGTCTAGGTTGGACTTATGTACAGGAAAACCTATTCCCAATTACAAGGATGTGTGAAGTCTTCACTGGCTTTAAGGTGTACATACGGTATTCATATACATACACTGTGCACAAAAGATGCCAACAACTCTTTTTACATCCACTGTTAGCATACTCTAACAGTCACCTGGTTCCAATATTTTTTTCACCACACAGATATTCTGTAAGCATTTTGCTCAAGGTGTGTCTTGGGGACCTACAGAAAATTTCAGTGCCAATGATGAAAATCTGAAAATTTTAGAATTGTTCAAAACATCAAATAGTTTTACCACATTAAATGCTAACCATTGTACTGTCACAGCATATGGTGGCAATAGGCTACACTTCATACACAAATTAGGTGCAATGGAGTTTTAGCGTACTTGCTAATGCTTCATGTTGTATTTATATGTCGGTTGTTTGTCTTAATGCTATTGAGCTGTATTAAAAATGGGCCTAAACTAGCTCCACTCAAAGCTGAAAACTTTTGTTACGAAGTGCCGATATCCTTGATAGCATGCTGAATAAGAGTTGCAACAATAAATTGAATCCTACAAAGCTCGACATGTGTTGAAACAACATAAAAAATATATGTAGTAAGCTAATCATAACATAACAGAGTTGAGAACATCAAGCAAGAGGTAGCAACTTAGCAGGCACCACTGCAGACTAATTTACCAACTCTTCGGCTACGTCCCCCCCCCATGGTACAGTGAATTCAAGCCGCCAGTAAGCTGCCCACGGTGCGTACAATATTTATTCGAAAAAGCAGAGCCGTGAATGAGCCAATCAAAGCACTCGCGATGTTCACTTCTTAGCTGAATGCCTTTAATCATGCAACACTGTCTCGAAGACAGCACACTTTTGCAATAATATCGTGACTGGGGAAACATTGCATAGTGTAACTTGTGAACACTTTCACCGCGTTTTTTTTATTGGCAGTGCACACACCTATAAGCATGAGCTGTGCACGAAATTTTGTTTGTGTACTTAAATGTGACACAGCAGTACGCAGGATTTACTAATACAGAAATAGATCCTGTTGAGCTCCCACAGTTTTTTCTTGCAGCTACACACATAAAAAAGCAGTGACATTGGCCCATGAGTTACCTCCAAGAACTGGCCACAGCTTGAGAGAAATGAAAAGAAGCATCAGTAGGCACTTACCAGTACCACCAATGCATAAGTTGCCACAAAAGGGAACAGCTGTAAGCAAACTGATGTCTGGCTATGAATATGCACCTTCTTTCTGAAAGATGCCACTGTTCAGAGCCATTCATATTTGATGCAGTGATTTAGTTGCATGCCAACCTGTAATAAATGAATGTAATTGTGAAACAGACAACAGAAATTACGAATTGTGACTGTAAAAAACACAGAACATGCAATATTCAACTGCAAGTGCTTATTGCACTGCCTAGGCTGCTACACTGAGCTCATGAATTTGTAAAGATGTTTTTGAACGCTTTGCCGGTGTGGTAGAACTTGCAATGCGTCTCAAACATACCCTGCCTGCACAAGAAGCAGCATGGGAGCCGGCAGCACAGTGATGGCTTAGTAGGCGACATGCACCATGCAGCCATTGCATGCAACAAAGAATCGCTGATTCGTGCTCATTTGATCGTTGCACAACCACGCGCGCACACGTAAATTGCAAATAGACGAAGCGACCTCCCTACCTTTCGTCCGCTATGCTCCTAAACGTAAGTTTAAAATCGCAGCTAAGTATCACCTACTCTTATCGCATCGCTTTGAGAAGAAAAACAAAATAAAGCTGAAAATTGCGAAAAAAAAAAACATCTTATCGTTTATAGGCAATTTCAGTGAGATGAAAATTATTCAAACCGCACACATTCTGAGTGGTCGCAGGCTGCAGCAACTTAACTACGCTCGCTCTGCTTGCAATAATTTTCTCGCCGTGTGTTGCACGCCGTCGCACGAAACACCGAGCGCTAACAGCAGAAAATAACAACACACAAAAAGCAATCCATAGCCCGTGGCGATCTGAAGTTGCGATTACCACACGGCGGTCTCGCCAATCGAACTGCACATATACGTTACCTACAACGCTATCTTTGCATGTATACGTACAGCCGCCCATTTTTTGAACCTAAACGCGCGAGCATCCACGACCGAGTCAAAATAAGCGCAGATTCCCGGCGTCCCAGAGTGCTGTTCCCGGAACAGCCTGGTGGAAGGCAGCTGCACAGGAATGTTCATCAGGTAGGCACATGCGCGTGTTCTCGTTCATTTCGCCGCCATGCTTCGTTATACGGCGCTTATCGACTGCGCGGTCGACGCTCGCGCGTTCAAGTTAACTAAATGGGCGGCTGTACGGTCACACGATCACAGGTATAGTTCTACGCATTCCTGATTTTCACCTCCGCTCACACAGAGCTATTAAAAGTACTCGCTTCCAAAATACAAAACACGTAGTGTCACGGAGGAAACAAGTATTTCCGTCATCTCGAAGCTGACTACACCGCGAGCCTTTCAACTACTGATTAAGTTGCACTAGCGCGCACACAGACCAAAAAATAACGCACAAGTCCATTCAGAATAACTTACCATGTGTCCTCGGCTTCAAAATTGTGGATAACACCGACGACTTCGTGTGAATCGCACCGCACAACCGCCGCCGATCAAAATGGCTGCCTCAACGAACGGAACGACGCACCCTTCCCGCGCTCCGAAGTCCAGGTTCTGACGTGTTCCTCCGCTGTGCATGTAGTTCGGCGGTTCGGCATACACCGGAGTCCAAAGGCGCGCTTCTCACGAACGAAAAAGAAGAGCGTTGGCGCTGCGCGGGTTATGTAAAACTTGCCTTTTGAAGTAACTTTTGAGAAGTTGACGCTGAGACTGAAAACGATTCTGTTTGCTTATTAGTTCTTGACCAAATGGGCGTATTTGAATACACCCTTCTGCCCCGCGTCAATATTTTTTTTCGGTTACTCCCAATTTACATCGGTTAAACTCCCATATTTTCAGATTTTTGATAATCAGGGTAAAATAGCGGTTTTAGCCCATTTTACCCCCCTTCCCAGGGAGTTGGTATATTGGGCTTGGGTGGAAAAAGGGCATATCACCTCCTAAAAACGCCCATATGGGCTAATTTCTGTTTACAGTGTACAGCACGCTCCGTAATAAAACGTGATGAAAAGAACCTGAAGCAGGCTGAGCCGGTTTGCCCCCCACTGCATTGGGGAAATGCAGGAGAGCACTCCAGATCTAGCAAACGTGTTGGAATCTTTGTGAAGCGGTTAATTAAATGATATACAAGTAGTAGCGATGCATACAATTGTCGTTAATGTCATCCCGTGCAACGTGTGATTTAACGCGAGTCCACGTTTATACACCACAGAGAGAGAGAGAGAGAGAGAATCGAAGACAGAGAATAGCTTCACTTAAGAAATTCGAGGCATTAATCCACACAACCACACTAACTCACAGGATTCAGTCGCTCACACGATAAGCTGTCACATAGGCAGGTTCTCTACGAAACTGCAGCTGCAATCCTGTGTTTTGCATTGTAAGCAGAAGGCCACAGCTCGAGAAGATCCATAACCTCCTATTGACAAAGTTAATTACTCTTATCAAGGTCACATTTTTTCAATCCAAAATCATTCAGGGGCAAGTAAAGAAATTTCTTGCAGAACTGACGACCATAAGATCAATTCGGGTATCTTGATGGTCTTGATGACGAAGCGGAACACCGAGATGGCGCAGACAAGATGAGTGCACCTTGTCAGTTTAGAGCTCTCTTCAAGTGCTAGGGTTAATAATTGTTAAGGTTTTACGCTCCGAAACCACCATATGTTTATGAGAGACGTCGTGGGGGGGGGGGGGGGGGGGGCTCCGGAAATTTTGTCCAGCTGGGGTTATTTAACGAGCGCCTAACTCTACGTACACGGGTCTCTAGCATTTCGCCGCTATCGAAATGCAGCGCCACAGCCGGTACTCGATCCCGCGATCTTCGGGTCAGCAGTCGAGTATACCATAACCACTAGACCATAGAGTTTCCTAAAATTAACTAGAGGGGACTCTGGCGCTGCGATCGTTCAGCCACCATGGGAATGATGGGTAGTACACAAATTTGCCTAGTCTTCGTGCTCCCGGCTTCGAACGCACTTGTGGCTTTGTTTATTGTTGCGCTTTCGTTCTGTTTCGGAAAAAAGAATAGACCGTTGGGAACTTCGTGAACGTATTTGAATTCGTGAGCCTAAAATGGTCAAGGTGGTGAAGCGTAACTGCTAAACCTTTGCAGAACTTCGTATTGCGGCAAAGCGGATTCAGGCCACACGGAGCCAAAAGAACGAAGACTAGGCAAGACTAGGCAAATTTGTGTACTACCCATGATTCCCATGCTGGCTGAAGCACCTTGTGTTGCAGTCCCCATAGACACTAGCGCCAGAGTTCCCTCTAGTGTATTTATGGGATACTCTATGCACTAGACCACAGCGGCAGCTCGAGAGCGTGGGTTGGCTCAGGTGTTCGCAAATATAAGCCGGAACAAATGTATCCTATGCATTGTTCTAACTAAATAAGCGAATTAGCACGAAAGTATATATAGGTACCGAAATAAACGCAGCATGATAAGTCATATCGTGGAGGAGGTAAACATTACAGCACGTCCGGCCCGCGTTTCTCGGCAGGACTTCCGAGAATCGCGTGCGCGCTAGTTTTCCCGGCTTATCTCACGCGGCTGCGAGCTTCATTCCTGACTCAACGCATCCCGACGAAAATTCCCTGACGACTCCGAAGCTCTGCGCCGCGGGCTGATATCCGCTAAAGCCGGCCGCCCTGAAGTGGTGCTCGTCGCTTTCCGCACAAACACGGATTCGGCGCAGACGTATCAAGGACGCATCTCCGGCGATAAATGCCGCTATAGGTGCCTCTCCCGGAGAATTCTCAAGATTAGTGGCTCGGCCGGTGATTCATCCATCGCGGCCTCATTGCGGAGCAGGCGGGAATTTACACTTTGCAGCGCGCTAATACGGTGTGTTTTTAATAACATTACTAGTAAATTTTCTGAAATTTAGTGTTTCCGAAGAATCACAAGAATAATAGTTAGAATATAATAAATAGGGGTTTGACTAACTAAAACCACGATATGGTTAAGAGGCACGCCATAAGGGGGGGTTCCGGATGAATTTAGACCACCTGGAATTGTTTCCCGTGCGCAACTAATCTAAGTACACGCCCCCCATCGAAATGCGGGCGCCATGGCCGCGAATAGAACCCGATACCTTGAACTCAGCAGAAAATTTCCTAGAAAAAAAAAAATCTTGGAAAGCAAACTGTTAGGTGTCGCGAATGCGCATAATTGTTAAAATCAAGCTTAAAAACCACGGCTTGCTAATGAAGCTTCAATTATTAAAACGAGAGCCTTAGAAGCCTCGTCAAATGCGAAAATTGACCGTCGGCGTCGCTCGGCGTCAACACGAGTGATGCAGAAAAATCAACATCACGTGATGACGTCACAATGTCATAATGACGTCGTGGATAACCAAGGTTTGTGACGTCACCAATACGTCATTATGACGTCATATAATAACATCTCCGTCACACGACATCGTCGCATGGTAAAACGTGGTTTGATCACGAAGGCAGTGCAAAACCGTGCACGTTAGGTGCAGAAAGTCTTCGGAAAGGGGCGCGGGAGGTCTAATACATTTACTGAGCAGAAAAAGAAGATGGCTTTGGCCTTCGAGTCGTCTTAGGCGAATGCATAAGGGACACTGCGTTTTTTTTTCTTTTTACTTTACTACACATATTTCAAACGGGTGAACTGCAGGCGTACGCAGAGTTCGCAAGGCGTACTCACTTCGAACGAATTTTCAGGATGACACAACTTTTGAGATGCTCATTCCCAAATTGGATACGGAATAAATGGGCGTTCCAGTTAACTTATCCTTTCAAGGCACAAAACGGCGGTTTGTTACAAAAGTATCTGAAACAACTACGCAGTTTACTTTTCTTTCTATGGACTGCCTGCCTTCGGTAATTATAGTCGGCCAACTGCTTCCTGGCGAATCCAATGCTGCGTGCACCGGCCAATGTATTTCGTGCATTGTGCACGTGCACACTGAACTAGATAGATGAAGTGAAAACATGCGGAACATGCTGAACTGACACATACAGTAGATGCGCGATCGCATCTACTGTACATGTGTAGGTTCTGCCGCAAGAATTCCGTTAATACGGTGTGACAATATTTTCGTGCTACATATCAGACGCGTAGGGGACGTCATCATCTGTGCAATAATCATCCATTTAGTTATCATAACGTTATGATAGCATAACTTGTCATAAAGCATTTTTCTAATAACAATTGTGAGGTTTCTTGTAATATCAAGGTTCAAGCCTGCCGGTATTCAGTACCATCTTGCCGGAAGTTTCCAGTTGCATTCATAAATTCTTGCCTTCGAACTGTACGAGAGAAAATGAGTAATCCAACCGGGCAATTGCATATCATCTAAACGCTGTGGGCCAATGAGAAACTCTTCTTATAAACAAAAGGTTTAGCCAATTTTGTTTCGAATTCCCAATAATGTTGCGTAGCTTCGTACGCTGGCTCATGCGAGTTTGGCGGTGACACCGCGACCTCCAAACCTGTTGTATAAACGTGAATAACCAGTTTTCGTAACTAGTTTCATAAATGCTTGTTTAAAAAGAGAGATTGCACACATTCAAACTTTGAAGTTGAAATCGACAGTAATATTAATTATTTGGCGAATTGGTTCATCATTACCAACGACTCGCCATTGGACGAGGAAAGCTGTAATCGCCGCATCCTCGACTCTGCATACATGTTCTTGGTGTCTCGTCCATACGCTCCGTCACACCTGATCTACACCTCACACTTGACCTAGGCTGCACCATCAAAGATTAGTAGCAGCGGTTTGAAGAGAGGAAACACGCTTACGTCTGCAACACATAATGGATCATGACGCAGCTTCCTTGGAGCGAGGGGGAGTAAAAGAGGAGAGCTGAAAGGAAAGGCGATCTTCTCGAGAAATTAGTGGCCATAACAACACCGAGCGTAAGGCAAGGGTACCTCTCAATCCAAATTAAAAGTCAAAGTGGGAGCCGACAGTTGGAAAAACAAAGTGCGGGCAGGTTAAATGAGCAGGAGAAAACGCCTCAGTCAGGTGGGCCGGCATGTCTGAGGCATGTCATCCTGCTCATTCAACCTCTCTGTAGAAACACCGGTGGATGACCGGCGGTGCTGGAAATCGAACCCAGTTTCTCTCGCATTAGAGGCGGACGCTCTAACCGCTCGACCGCCGCCGCGCGGTTCCATCAAAAACCCAGATGGCAAGCGCACCCCCCACCCGAGCGCCTGCTTCTTTATTTTCTGGTTCATCGAACGTCGTTGCGCCGCAGACAGCTTAAGGTCAAGCGTGGGCGTGTGTTGGTACATTCCGTTCCATTTATCCAGAACCGATCTGCCTCCCGCGTGAAACAATCTCGGCGCAGATGGCACCCACTGCAGCGCTTCAGGATTTCGTTTCTGTCATTTTATTTCTTTTTTTCGCCCCCCAGTGGACCCCCGACCTAACTCGGCAAGAAGTTCAAACTTTTCTGACAGCGGTGGGCCCTCAGCCGCTGAGCCAGACTTGACTAATGGCCCGGCAGAAGAGACGGGGACTATTCTCGGAGCGAGAGGCACTACACAACGGATTGACGATGCCTGAATGAGCAAACGCCATTCGCTGAACCTGCCTTTGCACTCAGTGCGCGCACGTCGGTATGTGACTCCCAGTGGGGGACCGAGCGCCCTTTGGCGCGTAACTCTTGGGAGTTGCGCGTTTTGCACCACTCGCGCAGAGAACCCCCAACGAGCCGCTGACAGGGAAAGGGTCACGGCGCGTGGCAACACTGCGGGCTTACTGTGTGCAAGATTCATGCGCCGCGCATCCAACG
>JALIZH010011791.1:0-18514 GCA_030522465.1 Rhipicephalus appendiculatus
GTCTAGAGGAAGGGCTTGACGACGTACGCGACGGGATAGTCACATTATTCATGTCGTAACCAGTGAGTCATATTCGTCAAACCATCTTACCCTCTCATACTAATTTCAGTCTGTCCCAAGTTAAGGGAGTGATCACGAGAGCACCCAGACGTAGGCGGCTAGATAGATAGATAGATAGATAGATAGATAGATAGATAGATAGATAGATAGATAGATAGATAGATAGATAGATAGATAGATAGATAGAAACGCTCAAAATGCATCGAGTACGCTAAGAAATGCTTCGCATTTAACCCTTTGTAGGTCGTGCTATATTTTTGACATGGTGATATAAAAACCGCCAGGCCTGCGCGGAACGCGCAGCACAGTCACAGCGAAAGCTGGGAGAGCACCATTTCTAAAACCCGTTGCAATCTATCTTGGGGCTACTAATACAAGTTCGCTTGCAAGGTACCCACACTCTAAACAGAAAAACGCCCAGGTGGGAGTTTTTGGCTTGTCCTCTAGATCACACCCATCTGTACATCTTTCTATGCCCACAAGATGGGTGTAAATAAAAACGCCCACGGTGGGGCATATATAGGGCGTAGGTTGGGCAAAAACTTTACTCCCATTGTCACCCGCGGTGAAATGCACACAGGGGTTTTATGGTTCTTACTTGGGAGTATTTTCGGTGTAATTAAGGTATTATTTTACCCCCTTCTGGGCGTTACAAAGGGGCAGAACGGGGAGTATTTTCACGTGACCACATTCTTTTTTTACGTTTTTTTTTAAATTT
Organism: Rhipicephalus appendiculatus; assembly: GCA_030522465.1. Classification (NCBI taxonomy): domain Eukaryota; kingdom Metazoa; phylum Arthropoda; class Arachnida; order Ixodida; family Ixodidae; genus Rhipicephalus; species Rhipicephalus appendiculatus. The sequence goes on from JALIZH010011791.1 coordinate 779, forward strand.
AATTTCGGAGTAAATAGGTGGAATCTAGGGCGTTTTTAGCTTACCTTTCTTGGGAGTACTTCTGGTATTGAGTGGGAGTAACCATTGCAGCCAAAATAATTCCCTCTGAGCAAGCATTCTTGCAAGATTGCAATTTAAAAATTGAGAAGCGAGTTAAAGCTACGGTGGGGCTTATTTACGGCGGAAACACCAAAGCAAGAAAAAAGGAACTTTTGAAAGTTCCTGCTTATACACTACGAGAGCACACAAACTGAAGACTGACAGAATATTTATTGTGAACGTCAAAATGCACACATAGTAGTGCTCGTGTTCAGTTCAGTTAGTGTTGTTCACACAACACATTAAATACGTAATGCAGCTTTACAACACCTAAACTCACACTACACATTGATTGTAACTGACCTTAACTAGCATACTTGCAGTTATAATATGCCAGCTGGATGCAAATGAATGAAAGAAGGGGAGCTCTTTCGAGGGGCTCGTTTCTTTGTTGAACACAACAGTGATTCAACTGACAATTAGGCTAGGGAAAGCACTGGGGGCAATAACTGTCTTAACTGTAGTAATTATGATGTAAATTGAAGAGATCACAGCAGGTGAAAAATCACTGCTGCACTGAATGAAACTTACACCGAACTTTTACATTTACCTAAATTTCACGCTGCATTTTCTTGCACTGGCTTCCAAGGCACAATGCACTAAATATGCATACATGGGTCAATGACCTATCAGTGACCAGTCACAGAACGAGTAGTTGAGTAGTCAGGAACCATGGCACCATATAAAATCATATACAGGCATCGCCTATTCAGCACTCATGTGGTGGTTTAAATACCCCGCTACCATCCTTACGCAAAGGTAAAGCCAATCCTAAGGTTACCATTAACAGCAATCACAAACTTTTACGAAACCAGCGCTAGGATAGAAGTAATTTTGTGAAGAAAGTGCGGTAGTGCAGAAATCTGCATTGCTTTTTAAAAAAAGTCACATCAAGAGCTTCGAAACACAGCTGTGTACGAAAGTTGAATAATACATGCTCTATTAACAACAATACTCCGTGTGCTTTCCATGTGTATTCCAAATGAGACGCAAGAAGGTAAGCTATTCCAGAACACAGTGACTACACTTAAAAAACAAGCTGTCTGTCATAGTGAAGTGCGGTGCCAACATGTCCTTCTGCACCAGGTATGGGGTAAGCAGGGCTTGTTCCTGTAATAGAAGAAGCAACACTACTGAGCAAAATTGTAACACTCAGTGTCGATGGTGTTGAACCAATAAAAAAAAATACACAAGCATTGTCTGTCCAATTAAAGCTGCCAAGGCACGTCTCGCAACTATGTATTATTTTGGTGGGAAAATTCTATTTAGTCCGGCTAGTGTCACCGACAACTATTATCTGTTTTGCATGAAGCATATGTCAAGAAGTGCTTTGTGAGCCAGAATTGCATAGAGTGGGGGCACATCAGTTAAAAAAAGGGGCATAAAAAAGAGCATTGTACTGACAGAATTTTTCAGATAGGTTCATCACTAACTATGGGCGCTAATTAAAATGGCCACTAGCATGTCTTCACCTGTGGTGGTTCAAAGTAAGGAAAGATGCTAGTTTTGAAGACAAACAGAAGTTTATCAAACAAAAAAGTATGGAAAATCGAAGCTTGTTGAAAAAGCGCCGCACAACTAGAAAGTTGAAACTACTGCCTTACCATACGTCTAGCAGAATTTAAAAAAGGTAGACGGAGGTCAGTGGGGCTCACTGTTTACTCAACCGCTGTTAATATTTATATCTGAATATGGGATGCGAAACCTGAATGCCTGTGAGAAGATGCACGCTAGACATTTGTTTCGTGCAAAGTGGGCATCACTAAATCATATGGAATGAAATAAAGAAGAAGAATTGTAAGGGCTCGTTTTATGTGTTAGACACAATGTTAAGTAGAATAAGAAAGCCAAGAGAAGTATAGGGGATGTCATTTCTAGTAATTTTGATGTAAATTTTTTCCTTTCTGATTCGATTGTTGCTTCATGCATGGCCTCCGAGATTGTGCGCCGGCGCGCGACATCGGAGGCCAGCATGAAGCAACAATCGAATCTGAAAGAAAAATTAGCACGCAATTAGTACGTTGTTTAAAGTAGCACAGATAGATGTCATTTCAACATGCCCACATTTGCCTCATTGACATTTTGATGTCAATGAGGCAACAAAAACGTTACCTGCTTAACTTTTCGGTTCCTAGCTGGCGTTGTGATTGCAGCCCATATGGTGGCCTTGTGAAGCCACCGCATCCTTGTGGGTATTGTCCAGCAGGCCAGGTCACACGGGTCCCATCCTGATCGCCAGATTAACTGATGCACACTAGCGGCAACGGTTCTGGAGCAAAAAAAAGGCAACTAATTTATTGACCAGAACAACTTGTTCTTATACAGACAATACTGTGACATCAGATAGGGCCATGTGCAGCTTTGAACATCACCATATACATGGTAATAGTGTCACTCAAAAGCTTTCACCACCACCCTAACATGCACTTCGCTTTCCTTGTCAATAATCACTATTCCTCTTCTCTTTACTCACGCTAGGACGCATTCGGATAGGCTTGATAAGAGTGAATAGGTTAACTATTTCATATTAAGAACATTTTTTCTATGAGCTTCTTTATTTCTTACATACTGTGACACAAGTCTAGGTTGGACTTATGTACAGGAAAACCTATTCCCAATTACAAGGATGTGTGAAGTCTTCACTGGCTTTAAGGTGTACATACGGTATTCATATACATACACTGTGCACAAAAGATGCCAACAACTCTTTTTACATCCACTGTTAGCATACTCTAACAGTCACCTGGTTCCAATATTTTTTTCACCACACAGATATTCTGTAAGCATTTTGCTCAAGGTGTGTCTTGGGGACCTACAGAAAATTTCAGTGCCAATGATGAAAATCTGAAAATTTTAGAATTGTTCAAAACATCAAATAGTTTTACCACATTAAATGCTAACCATAGTACTGTCACAGCATATGGTGGCAATAGGCTACACTTCATACACAAATTAGGTGCAATGGAGTTTTAGCGTACTTGCTAATGCTTCATGTTGTATTTATATGTCGGTTGTTTGTCTTAATGCTATTGAGCTGTATTAAAAATGGGCCTAAACTAGCTCCACTCAAAGCTGAAAACTTTTGTTACGAAGTGCCGATATCCTTGATAGCATGCTGAATAAGAGTTGCAACAATAAATTGAATCCTACAAAGCTCGACATGTGTTGAAACAACATAAAAAATATATGTAGTAAGCTAATCATAACATAACAGAGTTGAGAACATCAAGCAAGAGGTAGCAACTTAGCAGGCACCACTGCAGACTAATTTACCAACTCTTCGGCTACGTCCCCCCCCCATGGTACAGTGAATTCAAGCCGCCAGTAAGCTGCCCACGGTGCGTACAATATTTATTCGAAAAAGCAGAGCCGTGAATGAGCCAATCAAAGCACTCGCGATGTTCACTTCTTAGCTGAATGCCTTTAATCATGCAACACTGTCTCGAAGACAGCACACTTCTGCAATAATATCGTGACTGGGGAAACATTGCATAGTGTAACTTGTGAACACTTTCACCGCGTTTTTTTATTGGCAGTGCACACACCTATAAGCATGAGCTGTGCACGAAATTTTGTTTGTGTACTTAAATGTGACACAGCAGTACGCAGGGATTTACTAATACAGAAATAGATCCTGTTGAGCTCCCACAGTTTTTTTCTTGCAGCTACACACATAAAAAAGCAGTGACATTGGCCCATGAGTTACCTCCAAGAACTGGCCACAGCTTGAGAGAAATGAAAAGAAGCATCAGTAGGCACTTACCAGTACCACCAATGCATAAGTTGCCACAAAAGGGAACAGCTGTAAGCAAACTGATGTCTGGCTATGAATATGCACCTTCTTTCTGAAAGATGCCACTGTTCAGAGCCATTCATATTTGATGCAGTGATTTAGTTGCATGCCAACCTGTAATAAATGAATGTAATTGTGAAACAGACAACAGAAATTACGAATTGTGACTGTAAAAAACACAGAACATGCAATATTCAACTGCAAGTGCTTATTGCACTGCCCTAGGCTGCTACACTGAGCTCATGAATTTGTAAAGATGTTTTTGAACGCTTTGCCGGTGTGGTAGAACTTGCAATGCGTCTCAAACATACCCTGCCTGCACAAGAAGCAGCATGGGACCCGGCAGCACAGTGATGGCTTAGTAGGCGACATGCACCATGCAGCCATTGCATGCAACAAAGAATCGCTGATTCGTGCTCATTTGATCGTTGCACAACCACGCGCACACGTAAATTGCAAACAGACGAAGCGACCTCCCTACCTTTCGTCCGCTATGCTCCTAAACGTAAGTTTAAAATCGCAGCTAAGTATCACCTACTCTTATCGCATCGCTTTGAGAAGAAAAACAAAATAAAGCTGAGAATTGCGAAAAAAAAACATCTTATCGTTTATAGGCAATTTCAGTGAGATGAAAATTATTCAAACCGCACACATTCTGAGTGGTCGCAGGCTGCAGCAACTTAACTACGCTCGCTCTGCTTGCAATAATTTTCTCGCCGTGTGTTGCACGCCGTCGCACGAAACACCGAGCGCTAACAGCAGAAAATAACAACACACAAAAAGCAATCCATAGCCCGTGGCGATCTGAAGTTGCGATTACCACACGGCGGTCTCGCCAATCGAACTGCACATATACGTTACCTACAACGCTATCTTTGCATGTATACATACAGCCGCCCATTTTTTGAACCTAAACGCGCGAGCATCCACGACCGAGTCAAAATAAGCGCAGATTCCCGGCGTCCCAGAGTGCTGTTCCTGGAACAGCCTGGTGGAAGGCAGCTGCACAGGAATGTTCATCAGGCAGGCACATGCGCGTGTTCTCGTTCATTTCGCCGCCATGCTTCGTTATAGACGTCAGACTCTGCCCAGGCGGCGCTGCGAAAAACGCCGCCACCAGCGCTCTCATCGCCGCCCTGGCCATAACTGGGTAGTGCGAAGGGAGCCGTCCGCAAGCGAATGTGCGCAGGCCACTATAGAACCCCCCCTCTTTCGCTCGTGTTGAGGGCTAATCTTCTTCCGTCAATCCACCCTCGCTTCAGAAAAGTTGGAAACTCATCAAAGTGAACTGCGGCTACAATGCAAAAGATGTTTCAGATATATTTCGGCGGGCTGCAACTCGCAAGCGCAAGCGAGCATCGCATGACATCGAGTTCGAGGCACTCCGACGTGCGTTCTGACGCCTAAATGCGTTAAACTTGGGCATATACATAATGTCAAAACGATGAAGTACGTACACGAGCAATGTTTCTTACGATCAGTGGTACAAAGCTCGCTTTATCAGGCATGAATGGTCCTGGTGATTTTCGCCTTTGCAGTTGCATTCTCCATCCATCTCTCGCTTTCTGTGCGTTGAACTGTTTTATTACGCATCCGCGAATATACTGTTGACGGTTGTTTTCCGTTTCTATAGACCAGAGCACGCCTATCTCGCACCCAGGCACCTAGGCTCCCGGCGGCATACTCTCGCACCCAGACGCCATGTTTGTATAGAACTGCCAAGGCGTGTATCTGTTACATGGTAAGCGGCGTGTCCGGGACCTTAAAATACGAGAAAGCGCCTATCCACGCCGCTCCCCCCTTACAAGAAGTCGTCTGGGCACCACTGCGCTGTCTTTGGATGCGAAAACAATCAGCGCAAGAGGAAGATATCACTCAGCACTGTCTGTGAAAATGACAACACAACATGGGAGTCGTGCCGGTGCGGTGTTTTCAGATTGCACAGATTTCCATCCGCAACGAAAAACGACGAGCTCCGCCGCCAGTGGATAATTGCAATCAACAGGAAAAACTACAAGCTCAGTAAAAGTGTACGAGTAAGTACACTTACTGCGTGTATTCAAACGTGACGCCAGCTATTTCGCTTTACAGCAGTAATTTGCGTGCAGTATGCCTGTAGTATGCGGCACCAAATCATTGTCGTACTCTTTCGCAGGCCGCATGCCAATAATAGGAGGTATTAGGACTCACGCGCGCACGCACACTGCGCACGTTTAGTACAAATGTAACGGCGTACTGTCGCGATGCAAAGAAACGTGAACAGCGGAAAGCGTGGCTTTCGACTCGGTCGAACTGCGACATGCCTTGACTGTCGCTAGGCGAATCTGTGCTTTCAGCCGACGTAGCACTACATCTTGCGCTGGCTGGCACTTTCGCACGGCGTGCACCGCGTGTGTGGGTTCCGAGTGCCAGGCATGACTGGCAAATGATATACATATGCACTGCATGAGCGCAAGCCGGAGCGGAATTCTAGCGCTACGGTGACACCGGCTGAACGCACAAGTTTTGCTTAGCGACAGTCAAGGCATGTCGCAGTTCGACCGAGTCGAATGCCACGCTTTCCGCCGTTCACGTTTCTTTGCATCGCGATAGTACGTACCTAATAAAGTTGCTTCCGCAGTCAGCAATGAACGTGCTGTAGACATTCCGGACCGTCGAGGAAGGTCTTCTCAACGTTTCACAAGAAAACAGCACAAATTTCCGGGCGAGGAAAAGCGCGAGACATGCTTACAGCCATACTCGGGCTGGGAGGTTTCGCGTTTGAACTGCGGAGCGTCTGCTAGCCTGGCAGTTCCAGGTGTTGCTTCGCCGCGCATGCAACAGGTGGCGCGACGTGCTGCCTATTATGGCGGCCCACACTGAACTCGCTGTGTTCTGGTGTATATACTGCAAGTGGGGATACGTGCGTGTCCACTTTCTCGGTGTGCAACGAAAGGCAAAACCGTGGCCTCCGAGATAGCTGCGGCAATCGCGGAGACCACGGGTAAGAAAAACCTGACGGTGGTCACGACCAAAATTGTGCGATTTACTTGTATGACGCACGTGTTAGCATTTGCTAGTTAAAGCCGGAACTTTGAACCTTCAATGCGTACGTGCGCGATGCGGTGATGACGACCAGTTAAGATTATGGGTGGTCGCGGAGTGCGCGATGTTTATCGCGCGCTTCACCAGTCAGCATTTAACTGCTGCACGGCGCGCACCGCGGTCTGAGGCTCTGCTGAGCTTCATAGTCAAGGTTACCACGGTTCTACGTCAAGGCTACTGAAAACACTAACATGATAATCACACTTTCTCATGCGACCAGCTGTGGAGAACGCGAGTAATTCACTTACCCAGCACGTTCGCAACGGCCCGTATCCAGAGCTCTCGCCGTTCTGCTTCGTGCAACAGCTACAGAAATTGGTAAAACAAGTCCTTTACGTCCGTGGCAATTCACAACGCAACAGTAGCTTCGACTGAAGCCTTCATTCGTAGCGCGCGGAGCTGTTACGTCTGCTCTTGTTTTCGCCGTCGTTCTGGCACGCACTTCATGACGGTTCGGTTGCGCGTCCGACTAGCGGAGATAAATTCATAGCTCTTTTTCTGAGTGTTCAATGCGCCAACACACCAAATATTTAGGTTAATTGTTGTTTCCAACTCGCTAGTTGCACCCGGTTGCACAGCAAACTGTGCAAGGGAGCCGGACTTTGCACTACCCAAAACTGCTCCGACAGGTGGCGCTACGTGTCTGCAAAACTCCAGAGTCTGACGTCTATACGGCGCTTATCGACTGCGCGGTCGACGCTCGCGCGTTCAAGTTAAATAAATGGGCGGCTGTACGGTCACACGATCACAGGTATAGTTCTACGCATTCCTGATTTTCACCTCCGCTCACACACAGCTATTAAAAGTACTCGCTTCCAAAATACAAAACACGTAGTGTCACGGAGGAAACAAGTATTTCCGTCATCTCGAAGCTGACTACACCGCGAGCCTTTCAACTACTGATTAAGTTGCACTAGCGCGCACACAGACCAAAAAATAACGCACAAGTTCATTCAGAATAACTTACCATGTGTCCTCGGCTTCAAAATTGTGGATAACACCGACGACTTCGTGTGAATCGCACTGCACAACCGCCGCCGATCAAAATGGCTGCCTCAACGAACGGAACGACGCACCCTTCCCGCGCTCCGAAGTCCAGGTTCTGACGTGTTACTCCGCTGTGCATGTAGTTCGGCGGTTCGGCATACACCGGAGTCCAAAGGCGCGCTTCTCACGAACGAAAAAGAAGAGCGTTGGCGCTGCGCGGGTTATGTAAAACTTGCCTTTTGAAGTAACTTTTGAGAAGTTGACGCTGAGGCTGAAAACGATTCTGTTTGCTTATTAGTTCTTGACCAAATGGGCGTATTTGAATACACCCTTCTGCCCCGCGTCAATATTTTTTTTCGGTTACTCCCAATTTACATCGGTTAAACTCCCATATTTTCAGATTTTTGATAATACGGGTAAAATAGCGGTTTTAGCCCATTTTACCCCCTTCCCAGGGAGTTGGTATCTTGGGCTTGGGTGGAAAAAGGGCATATCACCTCCTAAAAACGCCCATATGGGCTAATTTCTGTTTACAGTGCACTACTCCATTAATTGATTCGGTGGCTGATGACGACGACGAATTATGGCTGAGCCCTTTGTAATGGGTTGGAAGCATTCAACGACCCCCCTCGTAATGCAATTCATATTGTGTGACGCCTGGTTACACAAATGGCATTCTGTGACGCCTGGTTGTCGTTTCACTCTTCTGCCACGTTATATTGCGCATGTTAACGCGGTTACTTCCCGACATAATGCTTGTATAGGGTTTTTGTGCGCCGGGTTTTCGAACACAGGCATGGCTCAGTGGTAGAACACTGGGCAGGCACTGAGCGGACCCAGGTTCGAACCCCGTTCCATCCTGAACATTTTTTCTTAAAGCTTTTTTTCTTATTTCGTGCGATAGCGGTTACGGACACCGGCGGCGGCGGCGGACAACTACGGCACCCTTGTTGCGATCTCATAACAGCTTTCGCTGTAAAAACCGGCTGTGCTTTATTGATATAAACTAAAATATATAGTATGCAACAAATTTCATCAAAATCGAGCCAGTAGTTTACTGAAAAAAAAGTGGGACATATATGTCCCACTGACTCATGAGAGTGTTTTCAAAAGGTGGGAAAGCACTGTCCCACTGCCTCATGAAGGCACCATCTCGCGATTGCATCAACTGGAATTTTGGGATGAAAGGGCCGAAGCAAGTGGCACAGATTATCACTTCTAAAGTTGTGTAGAGAAAAGTTGTGCGGACCTCATTTCAGCAGGAGAAGGCCGCCTGCAGTGGCGTCTCTTGAGCCTTCAAAGCGCTGTGGTATGTTCCTGTAAAGCTTACTTCACCGCATGCATCAACCACTTATTTTTCGTCCATTTGGCTGTCCTTGCTTTTGCTGTCGAAATTGTCGAGTACAGATGTTATCCCTGAACATGTGCCTACATTTCAAGAGGTATATGATGTCAAGAAAAATATTTCCACGCATTAATATCCGCAATTGCGTTACGGGATTAGCGGCATAATTTTGCAGGGGATTGATCAGATCCATTTATCGGTCAAGTTATTTCGCAAATTTACAAGAACACGTGTTGACTGGAAGCTAAGATCGCCTCTCTCAAAAACCAGAAAAAGAGGAAATTATCCGGCATTTAGATTGGTAGGTTGTATGTATCCCCAGAAGAGGAAAATTCAGAAGCGATAAAAAAAATTGCCGAAATTCAACGCTATTGTAACACTACATTCGCCCTACGAAAGCGTGGTAAAAGAATTTTTTTCGAGATTACGAAGACTTAGGTAAGATATGAGACACTTACTGTTGCGCTAACTGCAATGGGTGATGTGGGAGAATTTTTTTTCTGTAGACGGAAAAGTGGGACGTATGTGTCCCACTGCCGCACAAAGAATTAACAAGTGTGCGAAACAGATGCTAGATAAACGCCTGAAAACAAAACAGGCGCTGAGCGCGTAAGCATAACGTGGAAAGCAACGGGAGTTCATTCTGAGTAGCACAGACTGACGTCGCACTAATGCAGTTACTACCTTTGAAGCATCGCATAACTCCTGTACAATCTCTCTCTTGCGGACCATTTTTCCTACCGATGATCTCAGTCTGAGATAACTATAGGAGAGAAGCCCCTGCAGCTACAGCAGTGAATTAGTACAGCTTACATAATACCAGTCCGGCTTCAGACAGTCATACCTGGTTAAAGATGAAGAACCCAGCTTCATTACCTTACGGACCTCTGTTTTGTAAAGTGAGAATTAGAAATTTGCGTGTAACATCGGCGTAAAATGGCGGGCAGTGTGAGCAGCGTGCCAGCCACGTGTCTGCTAACGTGCGTGCAACAACCACTTCGTATTTTCAGGCGTGCTGCACGTTGCTTTGGGTAGCGTCGATACGCCAGCCCGCCAGTGAGGGGGGAGGACGCGCGTGCGCATAGGCTGACGCGACAGAAAAGCTCAGAAACAATTCCCTTTATCTGCAAATATTGGGAAAAATCACTACTTAATGTGCCCGAACAAAAGTTCAAGAGTGCCATTAAACTATATATGGAGCCAACCTGGGATCTTCCTCTCCAGACGGGGCTGAAAAATAGCCAGCTTGGCCTCAACTCTGCCCTAGTGTTTGACTCATGGGCATATCGCCATGATTAATTTTATTGATTCCTGAAAAGAATAACGTTTAGCCGAGACTCAATTTTATACTGAAACGTATAGAATGCGTACGTAGCTCCGAGGATCTATTAAAGCGCGTATACGTGCGTCGCTCCTTAGATTGCATCGCTGCGTTGTCAATGTTTAAAGAGACTCGAAGGACAACTCTGGCCATAATATGCTTCTACGAAATCAGACGAGCTCGAGTGCTGTAGCACACGAGAAACTGTACGTGCAGGTCAGCTGCAGGGGTTATGGAAAACATGTAAATTGCGGGACTGGGGCATCAGATTAACGCTCCATTTTACAACTGGGACCTTGATGCAATCCACTCTTTATAGTCCTTGCTCTGGCAGCCACATACAGCGGTGTCTGGCATAAACGACCGACCTTCAAGTTGCAGCCATGAATAATTATTTATGAAGCGGAAAAAAAAAAAAGACGCCAGTTTATGCTCTAATATCATTATATACACTTTTGCATAGCGTAGTAATGCTTGCAACGGCATTCCTTACAATCCCTTTTAACTTTATAAGTGACGAGCAAGCAAGCAAGTAAACAAACAAACAAACAAACAAACAAACAAACAAACAAACAAACACTTCACATTAAACACCACGACTTCTCTTTATTCTAAGTCATTCTAAGAGAGCATGGTTTCTGAATGCTATAAGAAAAGTAAACGCTGTAGAATAGTCAGCGATGACCATACAACAATTTATTATTCGCCTTTGTCATATTAAACTGAATTAAGCCATAGCTACAATAAATATTTGTAAACCAAGAAACAGGGAAAACATCAGAAATCAAGAGTTCAGAATATTTGCAAATTTGGAATAGAAATGTCAGTATTCGCTGCTACGAAATTAAGAGGCAAAAGGTTCGCCCTTATGACCCCTCAATGCCTGCAGATAAAGTGGCCATAACCTGATAGGACGTTTGTATGCTGCTTTTATAAGTTATGTTGTCAACCTGCTGTAGCTATTGTTGTTGTTACTCCCTTTCCTTTTTTTTTTTTTTTCACGCTTTGTGCATCACAAAATATTGAACTGTCCAAACAGACTGCAAAACTCTTCCCCACTGTAATGCCTCTGGCGCTGTGTGTACCGAAAAAAAAAAAAATGAAAGAAAGAAAGAAAAAGAGAAAGAAAGAAAGCTGGACAGTTTTTTTTCTTGTATGCAAATGTACTCGTCATCAGATTTCAGGCTACAGATCGCTGGCTACAGATCACTGCAAAAGTGAGCTGGAAAGGGGTCGTTCGAGGGAAAGCGAAAACATTTTCACCGGCGTGTTTCTGCTGCCACCTGGGGCCCAAAGCGCCTGACTGCATGAAGCATAGTTTTGCCCCCGTTTCCCAGATGGCGCAGGCATCGCGCAACTCACGCAAGAACACAGGACGTGGAAACTAAACCACGGTAATTTTGACGCTCTTGGACACCTGCACGATAGCAGGAACAAAACAGGAAAGAATGCCTAAACACGCATTTGATGTAGCAAACTCTGTGTGAGTGGCGAAAGCATGAACACTTATTACTTCCCGTGACAGCTTCCTCGTACCACTGTGCATGGTATCCCACACTGCGCAAAAAGTACGCTTCACCGCAATGCATTGAGCATGCATTGCCGTACAACACAACTATATTGCAGCAAAGAGGTTTATTATAATTGATCATTATGCAATGGATATAAGACCCCGTTGCTGCTGCAGCAGCTGTACTACTACTACTACTACTACTACTACTACTACTACTACTACTACTACTACTACTACTACTACTACTACTTTTTATTTTAAATGTGGAGCACTTTAAGGGGCCAGGCTCTCGTATGCTGTCGTATGTTGTCGTATGCTGTCGTCGTTGCTTGGCGTAACGCAGGTAAAACCACACATAGCATAGCGAGCTGTAACATACTGAGCGCGCGTTCGCGCCAAAGAGAAGTCTTCTTCCTCTTGTTCTTCGAGCGCATTGATGAGGATTTTAACGCAAGTGTTCTTCCTATTGTTCTTCGAGCGCCTTCATGGTGATATTAAAGCACGCAAAACTACATACAGCAAAGCCAACTGTAGCATATTGAGCGCGCGCTCGCGCCAAGGAGAAGTCTTCTTGTTCTTCGAGCGCCTTGATGATAATATAAAGTGCGCACGTTACTACTATGGCTAGAGAAACACGGCAACACAAACCATGCATAAAAATTGAAAGAAGAAACAAGTGATAAATAAAAAGAGACAGAGAAAGAAAGGAAAAAAAAGAAGGAAGCAAGATAGAAAGAAATAGAAATAAAGAGAGAAAAACACAGAAAAAAGACTGGAAAAGAGCACAGCAAAGAAAGAGAGCAGGAAAGAAAGAGAAAACCAAAGAGAAACAAAGAAGGCTTCTCAGCTCCGCACTTCCTTCAGGCTTGGCACCACTAGGGCGAATCTGCCTTAATTTTTAATTCGAATGTTTGCCCTACGGTATACGAAGTTAAATATATAAATGGATGCCGGTTTCCGAAATACACATCAACAGTACTCCATGGTTGGGTCCATAGAGCCACAAATCTTAGTCCGGTGGTCTCGTCTGATGAAGGCCCACTGTTTTCAGGTACTACTAGTACTACGACTGCTGGTGCTGTTACTGCTGCGGCTGCCACAGCTCTGCTGTAAAGACAATTACAACCTCTGCTACCGCTATGCAGTACACACGTTTGTGAGGCTGCTCCTGTAAAAAAAAAAAAAAAAAAAAAAAAAAAAAAAAAAAAAAAAAAAAAAAAGAAAACAAGTGAAACGATGTAACTGTCAACAGGGCTGCAGAGGTTGTGCAGAGATTATTCCTTTATTACACTTGTTAAACATGGTTTATATATATATATATATATATATATATTGTTTCTTCAACTTCATTTTGATGCTAATAACCAATCCGTCGCTAACAATGGCGACAACTACTCCCTTTATTTTATTTAAAAAAAAAAAACAAGACTTATCAACTGTGTTTAGCACACCGTGCCCATTAGCGCAAAAAAAATGTTTTTCTTTAGATTGTTCATGTGCTTACTCCATAACTAAGTTTGAACCAACTATAGGCATGCAACAGAGATTAAGCTAACTTGGCCGAGATCTTTACAAAACTTCTTTCACAAGTGACCTCCACTTAAAGGGGGGAACCTGCCGGGCGAATAAAAAGTGTAGCGGTGCTGCCGAGGGTTCTTGGAAACGATGTGTTGCAAGAAATTTTCCACCGAGAGGATCACTCTTGCGATCACACGTTGAGTCCTACCACGTGACTGTCCATGTGACTCTCCGAGTGCGTACAGGGTTTCCGCTGACACAGCTTTCCTATAGACGTCGCAATGACAAATGCGCCGAGACTATACTTGCTGCTTGGGACGTGCACCGATTTCTCCGAAAATGAAGACGCTGCAATGTAGTTTTCTTATTGTCTGCGTGTTGAACTTTCGCACAGACTACTACTGCTTTGCGAATCGTTTTTCACGCTCAATCACGATATTTCAGTTGTATTGAAATATTTTTTTCTTCACCGGCGAAAATCTGTTACGCTATAGCCCCTGTCTTGTTTCGCGGTTTCTTCCGTTCTCCGCGTTTCTTCAAATACGTGATTCCGTGGACCGCGGCGTCATGTTTCGAATCTAGGGCATCGGAGCAGAGGCGCCTGGGGCGTTTCGTTGATTGAACCTCTCAGGGAAATCAAATTCGTTTTGACCGCGCATCCAAGAGAAGTAAATGACAAAATGCGCTCAGAAAGAGGAAGGACTGCTCCCGTGACCGCCAGCAGACCTCACCAAGCAAGCTCGCGCTCGTAAGAATAGCCGCATTCATTGGCCTGGAGGTGTTTTTCATTTCTAGTTTTCTGCCGTTGTGTCTCGACTTAAAGGCACACGCGTCCCGTGTTATGTTTTAATCATAGTAAAATAGATTCCCCAAGAGGTTTGCTTTGAAGTACCTCACCAAGAGTGAGCATTTCGAGTCGTGATATGGTAAGGTGCCGTCTTGCCTAAACTGCTAGCTCGATCTTTCACTGTTCCAAGGATCCCGCATTCCATGAGGAGTAATGCTTATGCTGAAAAGCTAATACTTCCTATGTTATTCTGAAGTAGTGGGACGAGTCTTTATTTTTTTTAACTACGCTGTGAAGACGACCATGTAAAGAAGCTCTGCCTTCATTTGAGAAGAGACGTGTGCTTCTTTTGCGCATTGTTAAATTCTTCTAAGTGAAAAGTCAATGGTCGCTTTATTCCGCTCATCCACATATTTCTTACTTCCCGAATAAGGAATAACATATCACTAACTAAGCCTGGTGTCGAACACTCCAGAAGAGTTCCAGATACAACGACGAGTTAATATGGCTATAATATATGCAACAACATATTGTTTTAGAAGGGAGGAAGTTTGGGCGCGGTGGTACTTCATCATACTGCATATTGCGTTGGAACGCAGATCAGGTACACGACTTGGCTGACGAGATAGGGTCAGAGTGTAAAAGCATAAGCGGCATTTCTGCACACTGTGCCATACACAAATGACCATGAGGTCGTCGACGCGGAAGAAAAAAACAGTCCCCAGGAAAATCATTCCTGCATGTCGGTTCTATATTCCTTATATCAGAGACTGGCTTTCTGGTTTCTATGGCTTGTGATGCGGGGTTCGACTTCACAAACGGGACCCATGCCAGTCCTTGCCATTTCCACTACCGGGTAAATATGCCACTGGAAACAGCTCTCCGGCGATCTATTCACTCTATTCGAACCCTCTGCAAGACTAACAGAAGTAAACATGTGGCGCATCATATTTTTTCCCGACTGGTTATGAAGGCGGTATGAAGCGCTAGAACTGTACGCAACCACAGCAACACCTTAAACTTCAGTCCTTGATACTTGCGGAATTTTGTAGCTTAAGATTGCTTTGCTTCGGAGTGCTTTTTTGTTAGTATTATTCACCCCTTTCATATTCTTTTCTCGCTATGCGGGCAGGGTGGTTTCAAAGGGGCCTTGGCGGCAAGTCGCGACGCTTTTGTCCCGACTTCGATCCGAGCTCTTTGCGGTTGCGTCGAACGAGCGCAGCCAGCTTATCAATGCCTCCGCACGCCTCGCTTACTCCCTCTGCCGCCACGCATATACCCCGTTATTTTTCTTTTTCTTTTTCTCGAAAGTGTCGCCTTCGTCCGAAAGCAAACAGGCCACATATAGTGCAAGCCTGTCTTGACGCACCGGCAACGTATAATGGCGAGACCGACAGATCAGAGCGAATGACGCGAGATATACTGCAGTGGTAAACCGAGCGTTCTGACGCAACACCTGACACACGTCTTGACTTGCAACACATTTAGCTCTTCCGGTTCTTGCATTGTTATGAGCACGTATCGGTGAGAAATGTGCGCCTTATAAAGCCGTAGCGTAGCCAAATATATTTTTCGGGGGTACACCGCCGGTAAAAAAATAACAGAGCTGGCGTCCAAACAATATCTTAGTCATTTTTCTGCTTTAATAAAACCGAAGTGTTAGTTGTTTCGTTCACTAATATCTACATTAAAATTCGAGTAGAAAGGGGGCCGGTGGGAGGGGAATATGCGGCGATGAGAAAATTTTGGCGGTGTTCTGACACCGAACGCACGGCGCAACCGGAACGAACCTCTCGGTGATGGGCATCCCTGACGCCGCCAAGCTAGCGCTCAAAGTTACATTTACGTGCTACACAGAATACACACAAAACTACGGAGAGGCAAGGCGCGTCTTCCCCGCATCCCACCAGAGTCTAGACAGAAAACAAGCGGTGGAATACTGACAGTTACAAACGAACTCAAACCCGAACATTGTTCACCTCCACAAGAGCTACCCACACTTAGTACACCCGGGCAATAAATGCGAACGATGCAAAACAGAAAAGGCTTCATACAAACATATACTGTGGGAATGTCCCATCGTATTGTCATACGTATATGTCATACGTAACAATATCAACACGTTTACCTGGGCCCCTTTCGGGAGCGGTGGCGGATAGCACTGCTTAGCCCGGAGGTAAAAAAAAAAAGAAAGGGCTATCCAGTAGGCCAGGGAGAATTTAGGGAGACAAGGTTTCCCGGCCTCTACTTGTGCAGTCTAACTCGGTTCACAAACCAGCCGGATCTTGTCATAAATTTTTATTCACTTCACCTTGAGCAGAAGGCCACTGATCCCTTCACTTTGACACTAATTTTCATGCTGTCGGTGGAAATACAGTAACGCAACGCCAAGTGCACTGCTCAAACTCGATGATTATGACATCACTCAATTAGCGTGCCGACTGCTGCTTTGCTTTTTTACGTCTTCGCATCGCTTCGTCATTTCGAGTTCATTGACCACTGCAGCTTTAGTGAATGCTCCTTTAGTGACGTGCGTTACTTACATGGTTTGTGCATGATACGTTCTTGTGCGCAGTTCTGCGCGACTGACGTCCACGCTGATCTAAAGAGGTACTGTGTGACAAGATAATTAGAGAATGCAAATTTAATTATCTTTTCTTGTATTTTTTACTATAACTAAATTAATAGCAGCTTGACTGAAAATTCACTTTTTGCACATATATTTCGTTGCCTTGATACTTCTGTCACGCCGCTACAATAGCAGACTGATTGGATAGTATATATTTCAAAAGTATTTAGTTAGAAGGTTGTGAGGCCTCTCGACATTTAAGAAAATTATTATATCTGCAGTACTCTAGCAGATCGCTTTTTCTTCTTTTTCACTCCTATAAGTCCTCCCTTTTCGTGCAAGGTACAAGTATAGACCGATTAGATGCAGCAGACGACGAGACCGCGTAATTTATGGAGATTATGCGCCTGAAACGGCCACGTAGAAACGTTGGGGTAACGACTTGCATCACAGAGCTTCATAAACATCGTGCAAAGCGCCTGAGATGCCTAAATTCCTGGAACTGCAGCTCTTGCAGGCTAGTAAAGAAAAACGAACTCAAGGAAGTGAACATCGCAGGTATAGATAAGAGATGAGCGCGGTCTTATCAACGCTTCTAGTACTTAATATTGACGTTCCACGAAGGGGAGGCACTGGCAGCAGATTGTAGGTGTAGCCTTGAATCCTTATCCAACTTGCGTAAAACTCGCCTGAGCCTTCTTTACCGAAGCTCCTCTCTTG